>PKMM01056681.1:297700-604587 GCA_002933915.1 Eutrema heterophyllum
TCAAATTTTGTAATATAATTTGTGTTTATTTTTGTGTTTAGATATAATTTTTTGTATATATAATTTTTGTCATATGAGACACATAATTATTTTGGTGTTTAGATATAATTTGTTTTTTCTAATCCGCCATAGAACGAGGGTTCAATATGAAAAGTAACGGGAGTTCATTATGTTGACATAATCTTTTTCTAATCCGCCATAGAATGGGGGTAAATTTAAATTTTTGTTTTCAGATGTTTAACTCTATTTTTGGACAAAATGTATTTTGTGGATGTAAAAGATTGAGATGTGTTAACAGTTTTATTGTTGGTATTGAATGTATTATATAGTTTTTTTAAATTTTAATCCATAACGAGGGCATGCGATAATTTTTTTTTGTTTTTGTTTTTATGTTTTCTATTTTGTAGAAAAATATATTTTTGGAATAACATGTATGATTCAAATTAGTGATTTTATAGATTTATAGATTTAATGTATTAAAATAATTTTTTTTTACGGGAGTTCATTATGTGGACATAATTTTTTTCTAATCCATCATAGAACGAGAGTTCAATATGAAAAGTAACGGTAGTTCATTATGTGGACATAATTTTTTCTAATCCGCCCTAGAACATGAGTAAGATTTAATTATGTTTTATGATGTTTAGTTCTGGTTTTTGGACAAAATATATTTGTGGATGTGAAAGTTTGAGATGTGTTAACATTTTATTTTTTGTATAGAATATATTATATAGTTTGCTAAAAATTTAATCCATAATGAGGGAGGGTGACAAATTTTATTTGTTTTTTTGGACGAACGATTTGTTTGTTTTTGGTTTTATGTTTTGTATGAAAAATATGTTTATGTTATAACATATATGATTCAAAATTAGTAATTTTAGCTACCCAAATTTTCTGACCCGCTTTGTTATATATATTTCAAGTTCTATATTTTATTAAAATTATGTTTTTAATACCTCAATTATCCATTTTGACTCTTAACCCACTGTTTTGTTATTAATTTGCGAATAAAACATAATCATAAATATTTTACATAATCAACATAAATATCATATTATTTACATCTACAAATCATCATAAATATTATACCAATTAATATCAAGTGTAAACTCTATCACCGAATATCAAATGTATTTTCCAACTCTCTTTTAGGTTGACATCTATGAAATCTGGAAACAATGAAAAAAATGATGTTCTCCTTCCCAAATGTACTTGTAATGAGAAACCCTCTCAATCTTTAACCTACTATAAATAACCGATTGTAGTATTCAAGCATAAAAAAATGGGTTCAACTCTTTTACACAAACAAATGGGTAATGACACCTCTTTCACACACTCGGGGAAGAAGACGGAGACGGATCGAATCCCGCTTTTGAAGAAATGTGATCGTTTATGTTTCCATTATTCTCACAGCATGAGAAAAACATCATACAAAATTATTAGAACATGTCCATTAGGGATTCATGGTTAACAATAATTTTGAAAACAGATCTATGGACACGAATCTTACTTCTATTTAGCCACATCAAATATCAGAACATATAAGGGATATATTAGATTAATCAAGACCAATGCACATTTGAAAAAGTAAACTAAACACAAACCTTAATAGAAATCGATCGTTGACCTTATCCACCATCTGATAACACATATGACATCTCCACTGCCAGCTTTGTTACGAAGTTCTTCAATTTTAATAGCAGTTCCACCCCATGCATGCCAAATGATCACTTGATTACTACGATTAATAGCAAGATCACAAAACCATTGCAAATAGATAAGAAAAATCAAATTAATATATCGTGTTATTTGTTCCTAGATCAAGCAACTTTGAGATATCAAAAAATTATTTTTACAGTAAAATAAAGAGAACAATCCTTTCAGCAAATAAAACGAAGCTTATTAAGTATTCATAAAAACTAACATACATATATATAGAACAAACAGAAAGTAAAAGAACATGCATGCATAGTCACCTCAATCTTAACACCCTACAAACACAACAGAGAAATCAAACTATACAAACATCAAACATAAGAATAGAAAGACGTATTTAGCAAAAAAAAATAAATAAATAATAGAAAGACGTAGAAAAGAGGGTACCTATAAAATAAGAAGACAATAGAAAATTGGTGATGAGCTTTGACGGGAAATTTCCAGCGTTGCAGTAAACATGTCAAAACCTGTGCATCCCATTTGCAGCATGATCCAAAATCCAATAGCAGATCTGTAAGTAAAACAAACTCATTAATTTTGTCCAAAAAAATAATACAAACTCATTGCTTTTAATTTAAAACCAAAATTGGTCCATCAAAAGCTTAAAACCAAAAGATATACATACAAAAGCTAGAAGAAAAATTAAAATAGTGGAACATGATCTTATATAACAATAGACTTTGTCGAGTTAGGGTTTCCAGAGAATATTCGTGATATGCGTGATCAAAGAAAATTATTCTATTCGTTTAAGTTAAAGTAAAAAAATAAAAATCGTTATTATCTTGTAAAAATACACAATTGATTTGTTGTGATTATTATGGTAAGGAAAAAACCTTAAAGACTGAAAATCTTGAGTAAATAGGATATTTATCTCGTTTAATGTGATGTTTCAAATAATTAAATACTCATAACTATTCAAATTCTTGTATAATGGAAAGAAATGGTAATATTTTGAATTACTAATCACGTTATGCATATATATTTGTTCCGAGTTATTAGGTTACCTTATTAAGTTTTATTTTCAAATTCGTAAATATTGCAACCGAATTACGCTTGATTCTTTCCATGTTAACTTATTTATATTAAAAAATTGTGCTTGACTTATTTATATTAAGAAATTTAGAATCGAAACTCCATAAAGTTCTAATATAAATATATAAGTAAACAATATTCTTTGAACTATATTTTTCATTTTGTGTTAAGGATTTAACTTTACACCATAAATTGATTAATAAAAAAATCGCAAGATTTATATATATACACACCCTCTGTTTATGTAAACAATAAAAGAACATTAAAAACATCTCTTAATACAAAATGAAAAAAATACAAATTACAATATATCTTCAAATTGTAAAATATGAAAGTATTCGTTGGGAACAAAAATGATAGTTTTTGTAAATTGTGAATTTATATTCTATATAAATCTCTACGAAAAGCTTGATTTGAAAACACATTGTAACTTGTATTTTTTTCATTTTAATATGTAGAGTATTTGCCTAAATTTTTGGAATTAAATATAAATATAAAATAAAAATGCATTTTTTTTATTAAATTAAATCAAATAGACATGTTTGGCAACATAAATCATAGTTATCCACAAAAGGAATACCCTAAAATGAAGGTATTCCTGTTTGGACACAAAATGCACTATGTTTTAATAGTATAGATAGAATCGAGAAATGAAGATGAAGAACCATGTTAAATTAATTTTTTATTTTTAAAAAAATTTTGTTTGGCAACATGAATAAAATAAAGGGAATAGTAGTTATCCAAGATAAGAATAGACTAAAATGAAAGTTTTTCTTGTTTGGTTACAAAATGTTCCCTTGTCTTAGTAATATATAGATTCAAAAGATATTCCTTGAAGATGATGAACAATTGATTTTCTAGTCAATTCCAGATTTAAGTTATTTGATGCAAACTCTACAAATCTCTTTGGTCTGTCTCTTTAATCCAGACTCTCAACCAATAGATAAGATAGTTGAAACGAATTTGTGCTGATCTTTTCTCACATAAATTTTACAATTCATGGAGATTTTGATAATGATGGTTAGAAATAGTTCCATATGGGACGAACTATTTGTTTTTACAAGTGTTAAGCGGTGTCTGATATCAATCATACATCGCATGAAAAAATGGTATTGACCATTCAGTAATCTACATTAAGTGTTTAGCTTTCTTTTCATTCGCTGATGATATTCTTGTTTCTAAGCATGTGTGTGCATCATTTTAGGCAGTCTTTTAGTTTGGCCTTAATCATCTACTGATAATTTTTTTTTTTTTTATCACTATCAATACAAGTACTTTGAGCGTTAAAAATGGATATTTGATTATGGAATATTAATGAATCTAAAAATATCTTATAATCTCTAATTTTAGTTATAGTATGATCAAGTGCGTGGAAAAATGTATAAGGTAGTATAATACATACATGGACTAGAAATAGCGCGTGGTTACGTATCCTTAACTATGAAATAATACGCCACGTCTGGATTTGACCGTCGTACAATCATTTTATATTTTTTTATCTATCTTGTAATGTGGAAATGGAACATACTTTAACAAAAATAAAAATAAAAAATGGAACCTCTTGTTTGGTTCTCAATCAATGTAAATAATTACTTTGTTTATCAATCGATCTTAAGTGTATATGACAAACAGAATGTACTACTTATACGTAGTTGGAAGAAAATGGAATATACTATTTGGATATTGAAGATTCCGATTTCTATGATAGATATAAATGCGCATTTTATCCGAATAATTCCATAGTAATAAATACTACTACTAATACGTCAAACTAAAAAAATAATATAGAAACACATACGCAGCACTGTTCAAGTTGGATTATCAATCGCGGAACATCAAATAGCCATTTATTTATACCTCAAAGTACTACTACCTTAGTATAGAAAAATTGATTTTCTGAGGTTTTATTCTTGTATCAGAAAGTTTGATTTTTTAGGTTTTCTATGTATTTTTTATTAATTAATGTTAAGAAATTATAAACTTTAAGTAATGATAATATTTAAATTGATTAAATTGTTATTGGTTGTAGTAGAGTGTAATAATAAAAAATATAATAAAAAATATGTAGTGAGAGAAAATGATAATTGTTTTTTAATCTACCAAAATTTATGAAAATCTATCTTTCTGATAAAGAGATAGTATTTTGTAACCGTTGTTACAAAAAAAAAGAAAAAGGTACTGTACTATTTTGTCCGAAGTAAGTAAATAACTAGTGGCAGAANAGTTGTAAATTCACTCGAAGTTTGGCCCTCGATACAGATTCTTTAAATTGAAAGTTTCAGACGTATTTCCTTCTTATTTGAAAGTTTAAAACATATTTCCCCAATTAAAGTTCCAAACCTCAGAACACATAAACCCAGTTTTATTCGGTTTATTGTTTACCATTAACCACCTAAATTCGATATTAAACCAAATTAAACATGATTACAACCAAACCCGACCCGACTTAAAAAAACCCAACCCACCCGACCCGATACTTCTTCTTCTTCCCTATTGTTTTCTTCATCTCCTTCAATGTCAAACAAAAAATTCATGGATTGAGTTCTTCATCGATTCATTTTTTTCCATAACGAGGAATCTAAGAATCCAAACCAACAAACCCAGAACTCGAATGCAGCGCAGACAAAAAAAATTATAAAAAAAAAATTAGACCTAAAAAAAAAAAATCTTCTTCTCTCTTCCCCATCTCTCGCCGCCGATTCTTCTTCCTTTCTCTCTTCTTTTTCTTCTCTCTTCTTCTCCTTCTCTCTTTGCCGATCTCTCGCCCACCGCCGCCGGAGCTCGCCAGCTCTCGCCACCGCTGTCGTTCGCCGCCGCCAGAGTTCTCCTTCCGCCGATCTCTTCTTCTTCTTGTCCTTCTTCTCTCTTCTTCTTCTTCTTCTCTCTTCTTCTCCTTCTCTCTTTGCCGATCTCTCGACCATCCCGCGCCCACCGCTGCCGGAGCTTGCCAGCTCTCGCCACCGCTGTCATTCGCCGCTGCCGGAGTTCTCCTTCCGCCGATCTCTTCTTCCTCGTTCTGGGCTTAAGGTCGAGGCTGAGGGAGGTGAAGGGGAGTTGGTGAATTTGATTATCTCCATTGTTTTAATTTTTTGGTTTCTGAAGTTTTTTTTTTGATTAAATTTTGATAGGGATTTTGTTTAAAAGTGATTGTAATGATTCGATTCTTTGTTCAGATGAATTTTCAAAAGAATTGCTATATCAGTTCCTTGGATTGTAATTTTTTCCCATATCAAAGAAGAAAAAGTGAAAAAAAAAAAAAAAGAGAGAGAGGAAAAACCAGAGGGGTTAATTTGCCAATTCATAAATTTGCAAGATCCATCTGTAATAATTTATGAAGAAGACGAAGAAGAGATTGAAGAGATTTGTAAAATCATAAATATGTTTTGAAATATTTGTAATTCATAAACTCGAGGGGCTAATTTGCAAAATCATAAATCTCGGTTTACTATCAGGTTTAGTTGGTTTGGTTTTGGTTTAGGTTATAAACCGATAAAACTAATATCTGTGTGTAAATAGGTTTCGATGTTTCAAATTGGAGGAAAATACGGCTTAAACTTTCGAATTAGGGGATCTGTGTCGATGAATCTCAAGAAGTACTACCACTAGATCGGTTAGCCAAAAAAAAAAAAAAAAAAGGAACGCTCACCGAGCTATATATCTGTGTAATGTGAACTACGATCGGCTTGATCCTTCTTTGGAAGGTACGTAGGCAACCCCTTTCGGGGTACAGCTGCTTTATAAATAAAACTTAAGTTTTGTACAAAAAAAACTTACTTTTCGCATCAGCACATTTTTACATCGGCATCCTAGCTAGATGCGCGATCTTTAAAAATCGCATTCTCCGTGAATGAATGGTGAAACATATGCCACATTTTAAGCCGAGCCCAGACTCGCATAAGTCTTAGATCGGCCGAATACACACGCCGAACACATCTTCGCGTATTCCGCCCGATCTAAGAAGTTAACAGATGGACCGACCTAAGACTCGCATATACTAACATACTAAGCCGAGCCCAGACTCGCATCCTACAGGATAAGCCGAACTAAGTTTCGCACCTATATTCTATAACCAAGCTTAAAAACTCCGATCTACTATTTGTTTCAAAAAAAAAAAATAATATAAGAAGATCCGTTCATATCAAAACCAAAAGATTCGTCTTACAAAGCAGCTAGAACCAATTTTACATCGGCGCCAAAAAAGAGGTGATACAAAAAAAAGAACTATTATCCTACAGCTAACTCCTTAGCCCGCTCCGCTATAGTTTGCCGATCTTCAGGATCTTAAAACTCGTCAGAGCCATCACCACCACCATCAGGAGTCTTCGGATTTTCATAGCGCAAAGGTAGACCCTCGGAATCCTTGGGGTCATCATTGCCTTGAGAAGGATCATCAGCAGCCTCCGATAAACCACTTGAAGGAATAATCCCAGGAAAAGGCAGCTCGACCAAATCATCGTCTAGAAGATCAGTGATATTCAATTCCCGAATCTTCTCCTCTTCCGCAGCCTTATCACGGTTCAGGTCGACAAGATAGGTCGGGGGAATCACTACACCCTCCGCCGACAACAGATCGAGGTATTCGATATTCCCCTTGATCTGGTTAAACAACAGAACCGCGCGCTGAGCTACCTTGCTATCCTCAAGATGTTGCTTGATTCTTCCAAAACGAGGTGCATACGCCTCGTTCAGTTCCTTCCACGCCCGCTCCCTTTCTTGTCGGAGTCCATCCATAGCCGACCTTTGCAACCGAACGACCTCAGATTTGAGCTTCTTCTCTAATCTCACCTTGTCCCGAGTAATGTCTTCCAAATTCTTCAATAACTCGGAATTCTTCTCCGCTAAGTCGGAATTCGCCGCGCTCAGATCGGACACAGTTTTATCAAGAAGCTCCGACCTCCTTTTTCTTACGACAACTGCTCCTTCGTCAGATCCAGTTGTCGGATGATTTTCCTCCCAACGGCCTGAACCTTCTTCACCTTCTCACTATCCTCCGCCCTGGCCCTCTTCAACTTGCGATCATACGATGCAGTAAGCATATTCGAGCAAGCCGCCGCCTAACAACCATAGAAATCCCAGTCAAAAGCCGAACAAAATTAAGACGTTTTAAAGAAATCAACATTACATCGGCATCCTTACTTTCATAAAATTACGAGCCATCTCCCGATATGTCTCCTCCTCTTCAAGAGTCCCGAAGTCCAGAAATCTGCTAGAACACGCTCCGATCTCACGAAACAAGTCGGAACAAGCAACCTTGTCATTCACGAAGGGCTCCTCCTTGTTATACCTATAAGCAAAGGAATGTCCAAGTCTCTGTTTCTTGGTGGTCGTACCATCATCGACCTCTTTCCCCACGGCCTTATCGGTAGGATGAGCAGAATCCCTCCGATCGTCCGACTTCAAAGATCGCTTGGAAGAATGTTTCCTCTTCCGATGTTTTCTTTCCTCGCACTTCTTGGCTAATGCATCGGCATTGACCTCTTCAGCGTCTTTCTCCGTACCAACGACGGGTCCCGCTTCCTGCTGAACCACCAAAGCTTGAGAATCGCTCTGAGCCTCACCCTGAATCGGGTAATCGATCTCATCTCCCTCCTGCGTCGGTTGGTCGGTCTCCCCACCAGCAGGAAAGGTCGGCTCCAGATGATCGTCGACCTCAGTATTTCCTTCAATAGGACACGGAGTAACCGATCTCGCTTTGGCCCGGCTCGCGTAACTCGGTAACTCACTAATATCGACACCACCCATCTGTCTACTCATGGAGGATTGAGTTGAAGTACCCCAACTAGCTGCAGAGTCAAGATGTTAGGTCGACCTCAAAGCAGAGTAAAAAGAGAAACATAGATCGGATTTACCAGAATGAATGCGAGCCAAACTTTGCTTGATTCTCTGAAGATGAATGTCTGGCCACCGTCTCCGACCTATCGCCCGGATCTTTGCTAGAGCCTCTTCAAAACCAGGAGGGGGAGCTTTGTCGAAAGGGTGCAGAACTGAAATCGACGAATAAAAATCAGTTAGACAAGATAATGGAATTAAAGGACGTAGGCACGAACAAGTTAAAGACTACCAAAATCATTGTTCCATCGAGCCCGATAACTCCTATTAACATCGACAACCGATGAGCTGTTTATCTTCACATAGAAATACCGATGTTCCCAATTGTTGAATTTATTGTGACTGTCGCCTAAAATAACTTTGTGATTACTCTTCGCAGCCACATAAACTGTCCCAGGAGTTTTAACATTCTTGCTAATCCGAGATATCTCCTCGAAAAAACGAAGATCAACATCTATATCGCACTCGGCCCCTAGGACCAATGCAACGACCATGTTCCTAATCCCAGCCGGGGTTATCTGGCTGATAGCAATTTTCCGAGCATCGCAGTAGTCGATCAACAATTTCGGCAAGGGAAACCAAAGCCGACATTGGGTAAAATATGCTTCATACAGGCATATCCACCCTCTGGGAACAAGCCATGGCCGCTCCTCAGGGGTAGGCGATCTAAGTTCTAGCCCAGAGATCATCACTCCATCAAAGCGCATCTTCTTCAACGTATCAGCAGTGGATTTCGAGGGAATATCGGCGAGGCGTAATTTACCACGAGGAACTGACCGACCTTTGGGTTTAGATGCCGATCTACGAGATGGCCCAACATCGGTTTCTTCAAGCTCAGCAGCCCATCTCCGATCCATCTCCCATAAATCCTCGACTTTGACGTTCGACTCATCGATAGGATCATCTCTCAAATGAGGAGTAACGATGTCGAGACAACCAGAGCTGGTACCAACCTCATATGGCTGAGATCGAATGGTCAATTCCTGGATCGGTGAATTGACCTCTCCAACCGACTTATCAGAGGCCACCGACCTCTCTGAGATCGCCTCCTCCTCCGAAGAAGAATTACTACTCACCGAGATAGCATCCTCTCCAACCGATCTCGAAGATAAACTCGATTCAATTCTCGCCATTCTTCCTTAAAGATCAAAGAGCAGGCGAAGACAAAAAAACAGACGAAGAACTGATGAAGCGTAAGAGGGATATCTATAAAAAAAACTCGGTTTTCGATCAAATCGGAAGATCAGATCGCAGATTTGATAAGGAACGCGGCGGCGAGATATCGGAAAACCCAAGAATCGACGAAGCAAAAAAAAAACAATATATATATATATCAAGGGATTAGAGAGGAGAATCGTACCTTTTATAGCGGAAGAGTGAAACAAAAGAGGAGAGGGGTCGAGACTTATATAGAGGAAAGAGAGCGGTTAGCGAGAAAACATCATAATTGCCTCTATAACGTGCCGATTCGATCGAGGCGACTCCTCGATTTCCACGAAGCCATAACCAGGCCCAACTTGAAGCCCATCGAGCATAAAGCCTGCGAACGCGCCGATCTAGATTCGCGCCGAGCCAACTACTATCTAATTCGCCGAACTCAGGATAACATTCATTCACCGAACTGGGGGAGGGCAATTGTTGGAGGTGGGTTTTTACATCCCCTTGTTAAAGCCCTTCACGAATCAAGATCGGCCCATCCAGTTAACCGGCCCATTAAGCCATCTGCCCATTTACCGAACTGGGCCCGCCAAGACCGGCCATACGACATAGATGAGGTGGATCGCCACCGAGGTTACTAAAGTACGGTCGGTCAGCCTCGTTCGAGCTAAATCAGTGACCTGTCCTGCCCCACCATCGATCTGTCCTAACAGACCGTCGATCTGTCCTGACCGACCGTACGACCTAGGGCCGAAGAAATAGGTTTAGATATTTGTTAACTACCGCTTAGGATCGAGTATAAATAAGAATGTACTCTCACTTAAGAAAAGGGGGGGGGGATTCCTTTTGGGGAAAAGAAAAGCTCTGATAAACTTCTACTACATTTCTATATCTATTACATCGATTTACCGATCTTCGTATCAAATATAAGATACCGACCTACGCCTTAAAAGCCATATCGAATACCGACATACATATTACCGATCTCACTCGATTTGCTGTTACCGATCTACAACTTTATCTTTATCGAAATTCTCCGAACCTCTTTCCTTACTTCGATCTTACGTTACTTGGTTGCGATAACCGATACAACAATAACGTAAGTGATGGAAGAAAAGCTATGGTAACAAAATAATATCAAAATATGTCTGCGTCTATAAAATATGAGAAAAAGGTTTTTTTAACACCAAGAAAAAGGTTCATTGGTTAGTAAATTGGCAACAGATGTGATGCAATGAAAGCCGAGGTTTCCTGAAAGATGCTAAATTAATAAACGGAAAAGTACCCCAACAAAAAAAATAACATTAGCAAATTCAGAACAACGGCGTTTACTTATTCTTTCGATAATATTATTTGATATCAACTGGTTTTATAATCATTACATATATTGTAAGACACATAGTATTATACGTAACATAAGTAACAAAAAAATTGTTTTTTTAATACCCTTTTAATAGTTTCACGAATAAACAAACAATTAAAAATAGTTGGCAAGTTGACTTGACACAGTTATGCTTATTCGTTCACTGGATCGGTTCGCATTGTAGTTTATTATTTTGCAGTTTCACATAATATACATTAATTATCTACTTATATCATTTTTTTTTGTGTAGCTAAACCAACTTAAATAATCGTTAAACACGTGATGTATACTGTATAGTATAAAATAAAATAGCTATTAATTGGTTGATATACACAGCATTACCGTGAATAAATAAGTTTATCGGTTAGAGTTTGGACGGCCCAAATTAAGTAGTGCTTAATTTGAAAGCAACATCTTATGGTAATTTGATCTCATTGTTTTAAAATTTTTGATCTCATTATTAATTTTCGGAATTTTCTCTCATCTGAAGCTAGGCAAAACCATGGTCAATAATCTTTCTTATTTTTAACCCTTTTTTTTTCTTCGATTGTTTGGGGTTTTACTTATAAATATTTTGTTTGTGTAAGTACAAACTGTGATTGCTAATTAGTTATTTCACGTGTGTTGTTTTTACGCTGCGTCAAATCTCGTCTATCTACAAAAATTTGTTGAAATATTCTCAATTGATATTACACAAATCTACCAAATATATATGATTCTCAATAAAGATTTAGAAGCAACTTCTCAAATTAGCATTATTCAGAGCCAGCACAATTAAATATGACAAATTTTCCTTATTTAGTTTTCTTTATCTAATATTATAGTGGAACAATTTTTTTTTTTTTAGAACATGCATATTATAGGTGAGAAAGGCTAATTCAACCTAGACCAATGGTACCGATCAGTGGCAGGGGTTTGAACCCTCGACCACAAATTCATTTACTTTGAACTCTACCATCTGAGCTAAACACGTAATATCAATTATTGTTTATATAGAAGTCACACAATCTTCTTCTTTATGTTTTTTCCCCAGGAAAATCTGGAATTTTTTTTTCGATCTGATTATTTTTTTCTTCGATTCCGAATACTTCTGGTAATTTATCTTCATCTCCTTGATCGAAATTCCCAATCTCCTCTTTTAAAAGTTTCATTTTTTTTTTTGTTGGGGTCAAGTTCAATTCCATTCTGATGCGTTTTCTAAAAACCGAGGATTGAGATCTCAGCAATGGCGGCGACAAGTGAGAAACAGAACAGCTAAAAGCCTCCACCTTCGCCTTCTCCTCTGCGCAATTCCAAGTTTTGTCAGGTGAACATTTATACTTTCTTTGAAGGTTTCACGTCGATTTTGGTATTTTACCCATTTGAGATTAAGATGCGATCGTGATCGTTCATGCCCTCCTCGAATCTCAGTTTCTCAGTTGAAAATCTGCCGTTAAACCCAGAAAACCAGTGTAGTTACACCTTGTATCCCGTTTTCTGATCCGTAATTCATGAAGGTTGTTCTCCATTGCATTGATTAGTTTGGTGAAATCGAATCGGTTTTGTCACAAGGATCTTATGTAATTGCTTGATGATCTCTTTGGCATTTGTAATGAAGATCCTTGAAAATCGAATCCTGGTTATGCCACTTAGATCTGACCTTTATCACACACAATCTTGTGTAACGATTCTATGAACAGTACGACCATTTTTTTCTTGCTGGCTACATTGTGAGAGAAGTTTGTATCATTGTAGTTTATCGAGAATTTTACAGAATCAGATCTTGGGGTTCCTGATGTTCGTTTCTTGAGTTTAAAGGTGCTTACTTTTTTGTTGTATGTATAGTCCGATCGAATCACCATGGCGAAGAACTCCTTCAAGCTTTATGGCACTCGCCGTCGACCATCACAACCATCACAACCAATGGCGTCTTTTTCTTTTTCTTTTTATAGAAAATTGTGTTCTGTCAATATAAACTATATGATGGTTATTATAATAAAACTTTTCTAGCTCTACCGTTAGATATGTAAGCGTTTTTGACTTTGTGGTCATGGGTTCAAATCCCAGCTAGTGTGATTTGTTTGAATGTATCAAACATTTTGAGGATTTATTCTAACGAGGATTTCCATCAGACTCATCTTTGTTAACGGTTTAACAGGGTTGAGTAAATCGGGTCAATATATGTTTCGGCCAAAAAAAATTAGTGTATATAGATATTCAAATTTTGAAGAGTATGGATATGAATTATCACATCTAATTGTTCATGCTTTAATCGGTATCATTCGTATAAGTTGAGGCGGGAATTAGCCTTTCTCGCCAGTATTATAGTTTTCAATTGACGACTCCACAATGGTTAACACTTAACACCAAACCGAAACCGAATGCCGACACTTATGAATTGGTTTATACATTATATTAGGCTTTTGATTTTAATTTGGTAAGCAAAGCCCATAGTCCAATTATGACCCGGATTCCCGACCCATCTTGATCAACGAAAACGGACTTCGTAAAGAAGAAGTTATTCAAAGTGGGACCCGATGATTTTCGTTACTTCTTGTCAACCTATTTTGCTGATGTGAGACCAAAACCACTGTTGACTTTTAATGGCGGATCGAAATCGGATCAGAGGCTTCCTCAGAGATGAACACGTGACGTATGCCTCCAATGGTCTAGTGTTTCCCCAGTTTCTTAGCTCTTGGAGATGGTTCTTTGGTTTGATTTGGAAAACAAAATTGCTTAGTGCCTTAAATTTCTGTTTCTGTTTAGCTTATATGCTTAAAAACTCTGATTGTTTAATCTTGCAGATATTGCTACTATCCAACCTTCCTTGCAAGCTCATCTTGTTCCATTGGGGGCTCGAGTATTATCCATGCTAAAACCTACCCAATCCATGGAAACAATCCAGTTTCTCCAAGAATTTGAAATTTTACACTGGTCATCTTCATGTACGAAGAGGCAAAGTCCTTATTACTGCGGTGGCCACTCTTGAAACCAAATATCCTGCTCAGAAAGAAAACAAACAAAGCTATTCCTTGTCTTCTGCCTCTTCAAAACCCTCTGAGGATCGAAATGATGATAGCGAAGAGTTGAAACAAGTGGATGACAGAGGAAGGATGAGGATTTCCAAGGCAAATAGAGGGAACACTCCATGGAACAAAGGCAGGAAGCATAGTCCGGGTGAGTAGTTCTTTTGTCAAACAGATTCGACCCTTGTGTTATTCTAGTATTGAGGTGTATATACCCTATAGGAAAGCAGTTGCAGGTAAAGTTTATGTTAGGGCGTTTATGTTTGCTCTATGCATCAGATTTTTCAATCTCTCATAAAACCTTTGTGTCTTCTTCCTGCGCAGTTCAAGATGAAATTAGCGAATCTCGGGCACGCACAAAAGTCGGTACCGGTTTTATTTTTTGTGCTTTTTAACTTGATGGAACTTTTCTGGTTTTTCTTATGCTTTTGTTATCATAATGTTATCTTCCCAAATATGCATGATTTTTACAGCAAGGAGACACGGTTGAAAATTGGGGAGGGAGTGCGGATGCGATGGGCAAGGCGGAAGGAGAGGAGAAAAGTTCAGGAGACATGTCATTTCGAGTGGCAAAACTTGTTAGCGGAAGCTGCTAAAGAAGGATACACTGACGAGGAAGAGCTTCAGTGGAACTCTTACACCATCTTGGATCAACAGAATCAACTGGAATGGCTGGAAAGCGTAGAGCAGAGGAAAGCCGCTAGAGGAGTTAAAAGTAACAGAAGGGCGCCAAAATCTCCAGAACAAAGAAGGAAAATCGCAGAAGCAATAGCTGCTAAATGGGCTGATCCAGTAAGTTGCCTAGAATTTCTTTTAACCAATCTGCTTGATGTTTTGTTCTTGGCCATATTTAACTTGGTTTGGTTTCTCTCGTCAGTCTTACCGTGAAAGGGTTTGCTCTGGCTTGGCAAAATATCACGGTATACCTGCAAGTGGCAATGCAGAGCCTAGAAAGAAGAACCGTACAAAGAAAAGTACGCGGGATTCGGAGACCGAAAGGCAAAGCCAAGTTCAAGTTGTGAAAGTACGGAAGCGCAAAACACCTGTGTATAAAGATCCTTTGGCAAGTTCAAAACTGGAAATGATAAAAAGCATCAGAGCAAAACGAGTGGCGGAAGAATCTAAGAAGATGGATGCTGTGGAACGAGCAAGGTCAGTCAACATAAAACAAAATTGTTCTGTTTGGAATTGTGCGCAGAAGTTAACAAGAATTAACCTTTTTCTTCTCAGGCTTTTGATCTCAGAAGCTGAGAAAGCTGTGAAAGTCCTTGAGATTGCTGCTATGAAAAGCCCGGTGGCTCAAGCATCTTTGTTAGAGAGTAAAAAGCTCATAGCCGAAGCAACACAACTGATTGAATCTATAGAGATGAGGCAGATGACTTCCGATGAAGATGGGACTTACCCATATCTTCACTCGCATCAGCCTAATAATAGTCTTCTGGAGGTAGACGGTGAATCCGGGACCGAAGATACAAACGATCAAGAACAGCTAGGAGAGATTAACGGAACACACACAGTCCCGATCAATGGAGAGAGTCTTCACTTGAACATGAGATCTAGCGATTTGCCGACATTCAACATAGAAGGTACCACAAATCAATACGTTTCTGATAAGCATCCACACACATCCCAGGGAGATAGAGAAGGTATCAAACTGGGGATGATGTTGCAACCAAATGGAACCACAGTCCATTCACCACCAGAATCTAATGGAGCTATCAAACTTATTGAGAATCATCCTCCTCTTCCGAATGGTTCTAAAGTTTACCACGGAATGGAAGAAAAGACCCCGTCTTTGGAATCAGGAAATGTAACTAAGAAGTGGGTTCGTGGAAGGCTCGTCGAAGTCACAGAAGCAGCCTAACTACTTGTATCCACTCGACATGAGATAATGATGTTGTAGCGATTTAGCTGAGAAAAAGTGATATTGTTCAATTAGTGATTCAAAATTTTGGCTTAGATATTACCGGTCTCATGCTTGAGAGAAGCAGTTTCCAGTTTGTGATTTGCCAATTGTATCTACAAACTCAAATTGTATGTCAGAGTTTCAGGTTAGTAGCCATTCTCCATACCTTTTCGATTAAAACGCAAGGCGTGTTCCACTGACTTGTGTCCCAACTTCTTTGAAAAGTCTTGAACCAGTCTTGATTCGTGAGACAAATTCAAACATTCTTCAAACCAATCCCTCATTTGTTTCAAGCCGTTGATCCATCAAGAGGCCAAAAAAGTATATGATCAAACCAAACCTCGTTAACACGTTTTCAGTAAAGCAGCGATATTTTGGGATATCAATTGGAAAATGCATATGGATTCTATCACAACATTTCAATCTAAACCCTAAAACAATTCTTCCCTCTGCTCCGCTCCAACATCATTGACTTCAACTCCTGTATATTATCAGACAAGAATAATATTTAGTAATTTCAGAAACCAATATTAGAATCATAAGTTCATAACTAAACAAGAAATAGTAACTCCAAAGCCAAATTCATAATTAAACAAAGAGAAATAGTAACTTCAAAAGACATCACAATAAAAAAAAAAAAACAGATAAATGATGTGATTAGTTATGTTTGGAAGAAGTAAACACTTAAATAAGTTTCACATCCTTAACATAGTTTGCAAATGCATAAACTCTATTTTTAGACCCAAACTCTTCAAATACTGGACCTTCAAGTCTTACGCTTTTGATGGTGTTCGCCTCAAGATTGTAGAAGAATAGGAAGTACGGTTGTCGTGGCTTTGAAAAGATTGGGTACAACACAATTTCGCCACTGGCATTGATTCCGGCAGGCAATACTTTGCACCTCGTTTCCATCACGGGCATTTGGGATTTATAGTTTGACCATCTATGTTTCTCGACATCTTCTAAAACCCACAACTCACAATCCTTATAACAACATTTACAAACACCTAATTTACCCTTGTAATCGATCAAAGTGAAGTCCAAAGGATCAATGTTATAAATGAAACTAAAATTCTCAGACCTAACATCGAAGCAAACAATTATAGGTATGCTGGTTTTCTCGATCGTTGCTATATAATACAAAAGACCATTGATGCATATACCATCATCGTCATAGCCGTATTGACAATAATGAGTAGGGCAACAATGTAGATATCTCCATAAGAGATTTCTATTTCCAGTCACTAATGTGAGAATATGATACTCACAGGGTGACCTGCCTGAGCGACACCAAGTGATACGTAATACCTTAAACTGTTTGTGGATTGGATCATACCCAAAAAAATATCTTACTTTTCCATGTATGAACTCGCACATAAACCGCTCCATTCTCCTTTTGGGTAAGATTAAAGATTCTCCTGTGATAGGATTAGAAACCACCGCCTCTGTAATACTGGCAACCACATTCTCCGGCGCTGACCCTGAACAAATCTTTTGAAGATGTTGACGACATATCAGTCCGTGGACAGGGTGGCAGAATTGACTGAAATCTGGGCAGTCAGAAACCTTGTGAAGAAGGGTGACTGCAAGAGACGAATTCTCATACGGATTGTTAGGCTGAGGTGAAGAGATGAAAAACAACCTTGGTCCAGCGTTGAATACTAAAAGGAGCCTTGGTGTGTCCGGAGGCTTGGTCGGGAACAGCTGGTTGTAATTTGGACCGCGGATTATGGACGACCAGAGCTTCGATACGCAACGAAGCCTTGCTATACACTTCACCGGCAATCTCGACAAGATACTGATGACGAGATCGACAGGGATCAGATTGAAGTATTCTTTTCCAGGGGTTGAGGATTGTTTATTGGATCGGGCGGCGATCTGCTGCCTCCGTTTATTGGATAGGGCGGGGATCTGCTGCCTCCGTTTATTGGATAGGGCGGCGATCTGCTGCGATAGGGCGGCGATTTTCTGCCTCCGTTTAATCATGGTGGATTAAACCCTAGATTATAGCTCTGCTCTCTCTATTGACGAGTATCAGCTATCAGCCACGCTATATGTCTTGTCTATCTGCTGCTTCAGCCACGGTCCAGAAATTGGACTTTGTTAGGGCCCAATACGTACTCGCTAATTGTAGGCCCCAATACATACACTCAATTCATTTTGGCCCAATTTGTGTATTTGTCGTCTTTTATTTTTTAGAGGTGGAAATGGAAGATGTGCAACAAGAAGGAGAATACGGCTGCGACAAAGATATAAGCGCGAATAGTTTAAGCCTCGATATCACTGCTTGAAGAAAGTGTCTCTCTAACAAACGCGAATACCTAGCAGCTGCTTCAAGACCCGTTCCGTCCAGATTCCAAGAGTCCATGTTCCTCCATTGCTTTGAGTTCCCAACCACACAAGAACCATGTAAAATAGCAGCAAATGAAACATGATCAGGAGAGAAGCCTTTCTTCACCATTCCATGTACAGACTACAGAGAGACAAACGAGGACAGAATTGTAAGCAGCAGCGTGGTCCGACAACCCATCTGATTTCATTCCAGAGAAGATATAAGAAACAGAGAAGTTTGTCCCTCATTAAACCCACTTGGTTTACCAGGAACTTTTCCAGATGTTTTCCTCACAAATCCCTCAAGTAGACAATTGAAGGTGACTTCATTAGGTACACACTTGTTTGTCAAAATTAGAGCCCAGTAGTAAACTGCTTTCCCAAGTGTACTTGTTAGCTTCTTTAGCAAAACTTGTTATGAGTGTTGTGTAGGTGGCTTTACATATTTCTTTGGTTAATATGTTTGAGTATATATTATTATTTTTTTATGTTTGTAGCTTCAGCATTTTCTGGTTTAGTCTTTCAGCTATGTTCAAGGTCTACCTGAATTATTCTCGGGTAGAAAGAATTTTAAAATCATAAAATCATGTCTACTAGCATAATACTATGTTTGTTTTTGGTTCTAATGTCATTAAGTGCATTATAGAAGTAATAGGATTTCAATCCAAGTAGTTTTGTAATCAGTCATATGACTTCCAGATGGTTCTT
Organism: Eutrema heterophyllum; assembly: GCA_002933915.1. Classification (NCBI taxonomy): domain Eukaryota; kingdom Viridiplantae; phylum Streptophyta; class Magnoliopsida; order Brassicales; family Brassicaceae; genus Eutrema; species Eutrema heterophyllum. The sequence goes on from PKMM01056681.1 coordinate 316,749, forward strand.
GCTATTATCCAGATGATGATTCAACTGTTGGATTTAATATCACATGATAGAGAGATGTATGAGTGTTTGTTTATCTTTTTGTCCTGAAAAGTATACATATATATTTCTTTTTTGCTCCTGCTTCTGATGCATTTGAATTTATTACAGGTTTTTGTCTCTAAGTGCAACTGAAAGCAGCGCAGTTGGTTCACTGCTCCTGGAGAGTTCCTGTTGCAGTCAGACGTTTCGAGTGATGAGTTCCCACCTGAAACTTTTGGAGCAGGTGTTGCTGAGTATGTGAAGATGGATGCATCAAGAAGGCTCAAGCTTCTCATTTTCTTATGTGATGAATAACTTAGCACATGGCATGTATATATATGCCAATATCAACTTTTCTTGTAGTTTATGACTGGGTGAAATTTTTCCAGGGCAATGAGGAATTACATTAAAAGCCAAACTGAAGAGTGTGAAGAACATATTAGAGAAGCTAAACAAAAGGCTGCAGCTGCTAAAGAAAAGGTATTTCTACATTGCAAGATGGTTTAAACTATGACTCTTTGTGCTAAAGCTCGTTTTGTCTTACAGGAGAAGCAGCTCAAACAAACATTGTGAGGTGATGTTGCCAAAGCCATTATTGAGAAAAACGGAGCTCCATTGTCCATTGAGGAACACAACTCAATTCTGTCTCAAATAAGATCTGAAGCTAAAGAAGCTCATGACAAAATGATGGAGGCAAAAGGCATAGCATCTGGAAGTAAGTCTAAATCCTGTAGAACGTGAATCTTATTATTTCTGAAAGAGTTTACAGAGACATATATACTTGTACAATAAGAAGCTTCTAGGTTTATGTATTTACAGTAACTACCATAGTTGGACAGTCAAGATATTTGGGTAATTAAGAGTTTCTTTGTGTCCTTTACACGCCCCCTCAAGATGGAGGAGCTCGTGCAGCTCCAATCTTGTCTCGTAGTTCTGTGAAACGTGCACGCGGTAGTGGCTTGGTTAGAGCATCCGCGAGCTGATCTTTTGTTGTGACATGTGCAACGCGGAGAAAGCCTTCTTGGATATGTCCTCGAACGAAGTGATAGTCAAGACCGATATGCTTCATGCGAGAGTGGAAAACTGGGTTGGCGCAGAGGAACGTAGCTCCAACGTTGTCGCAGTATACAACTGGAACCGTAGGAAGATCAATCCTAAGCTTGATTAACAGGTTGCATATCCATCGCACCTCTGATGCTGTATTTGCCACAGCCCTATATTCAGCTTCAGTCGACGATCTTGCAACGCCGTTCTGCTTCTTTGCTGTCCAAGAAATTGGACTCCGACCAAGATAAATGGTATATGCATTTGTAGATACGTAATCATCAGTCACCTGCCCAGTCCGCGTCTGAAAGGCATGAAGAGAGAGAGAGTATTTTTCGAGGAGAAGAAAATACAGTGAGTCGTTGTACCAGCCAAATATCGGAGTATTCTCTTTGCCACTTGCCAGTGATGTTCCGTCGGACAGTGCATAAATTGTGACAGACGGTTAACCGCATAGGCAATGTCAAGTCTCGTGAACGCGAGATATTGCAAGCTTCCAACTAAGCGTCTATAATCTGTGGGATCAGAGAGAGAAGTACCCAACAGGAGCGTGAGTTTCGGAGATGAAGCCATTGGCGTTTCCACTGGTTTTGCCGCAAGCATGTTATATCGGTGAAGGAGATCCATAATGTACTTTCTTTGAGAGAGGTGAAGACCAGCTGTTGTTCGATGAACTTCGAGTCCAAGAAAATAATTTAAATCTTCTGGATCTTTGATGGAGAAGCGTTCAGCGAGCAGTGACAATATGCGAGCAATGCTCGATTTGTTGCTACCCGTAACTAATATATCATCGACATATACCATCAGATAGAGATAATCATTACCGACATGTAGAGTGAACAGAGACGTATCTGCCAGAGAGTTCTGAAATCCGAGGCTAAGAAGATATGTCTTCAGCTCTGTGTACCCGGCTCTAGGAGCCTGCTTCAAACCATATATTGCTTTCCGAAGGCGGCATACATGGGTGGGATTGTCCGCATCAGTGAACCCCGGCGGTTGTTCCATATAAACTTCTTCCGTCAAGGTGCCTTGAAGAAATGCATTATTTACATCGAGTTGTTGAATTAGCCAGGACTTTGTGACTGCAATGTCCAGAACTAGGCGGATCGTGGTGGACTTAATTACATGGCTGAAGGTGTTTGTGTAGTCTCGGCCTAGCTGCTGGTTATAACCCTTTGCAACTAATCGGGCTTTGCACCTGTGGAGAGAACCATCGGGAAGAAATTTGTTTTGAATACCTACTTGCAGCCGACGATATTCTTGTTGGGTGGGCGTGGAACGAGATCAAATGTGTGATTGCGAGTGTAAGCATCCATTTCGCCTGTCAGTGCTCCTCTCCACCTCTTGTCTTTCATGGCTTGGTTCACGGTCATAGGTTCGGGTGGTAAGGAAGTGGATAAGGCTACAGAGAGGTTGAATTTGGTGTTGGGTTTAGTGATTTTGTTTTTCCGGCGGGTATGCATCGGGTGTATGTTGACGGGATTTGAATTCTCGGTGACGGCTTAAGAGGAGGAAGAAGACGTCGGATTCATGGTCTGGTTTTGTTGGGTATTTTCTGTATTGGGTTCACATGGGCCATGAATTTGATTAGTTTCAGTTTGGGCCTCATGTGTTGTAGTTGGACCTGGATTAATTTGATTTGGTGGGCTTTGTGGGTTGTTGGGTGGGTTTAAGGATAGTAAGCTGATCCCTCATTGATATTATCGATACGATTATCTGCAAAAAGATCAGGGGAAGATACGATACCTTCCGATGACCGGCGAAGGAGCGAGCTCGTGGGTCCCAGTTCCGGTGGCGACGCCTGCTGCAACGGCGGAGGAGAGAGCAGCGACGGCAACAATACGAGTGGTGGATTGAGGCGGAGGATATCGACAGGTGGAAACGTGGTAGGTGATTGAGGTGCGGCTAATTCAGATGTTGGGTGGCTGAGATAGTGAAAGGGAAAGGCTGTCTCATCAAATTTGACATGTCGGGAAATGTAGATTCGGCTCGTGCTTGGTTGGAGACAGGTGTATCCACTTTGCGTCGACGAGTAACCGAGAAATACACAGGGAGTGGATTTATTCTCCAGCTTGTTGTTGTTGTATGGTTGAAGCCACATGAAGCATAGAGAGCCAAACACACGCAGCTTGGAGTAATTTGGTGGAGTTCCAAACAGCTTCTGAAACGGAGATGTCATCTTGAGCACCACCGGCGTCGGGAGGCGATTGATGAGGTATGTTGCTGCAGTGAAAGCATAGGTCCAGTATGATTTGGGCATTCCAGCATGTGTGAGGAGTGAGAGCCCAGTTTCGACAATGTGACGGTGCTTTCTCTCAGAGATACAATTGTGTTCCGGCGTGTGTGGCGGAGAGGTGAAATGAGAGATCCCAGCTGTTGAGAGGAACGATCTGAGAGCAACGAATTCACCGCCGTTTTCTGAGTAGAGAGTACCGATTTTTGTGTTGAAGCGGTACTCGACGAGAGCTTTAAATGGTTTGAACATGTCGATGACTTGAGACTTGGTTTTCAGTGGGTAAAGCCAGGTATAGCGAGTGTAATGATCAATTAAGACAAGATAGTATTTGTAGTTGTCACAGGAAATAATAGGAGAGGACCAGACATCGGTAAAGATATATTCTAGGGGACGTTTAGAGGTAATAGTTGAACGGTGAAAGGGTAGTTTGTGACTTTTATTTATGGAACAATCAGTACATAACAAGGTGGGTGCAGCAGATTGCGAACATGAAAGGGAAAATTTGGTAACGACATTATTGAGAATAGAAGAAGAGGGATGGCCTAGGCGGTAGTGCCAATCAGTCAGGGAAGTATTTGGTGGTGAAGAATGCAAGTGCGTAAAGTAAACAAGTTGTGAATCAATGGGAAAGAAGATAGGCTCAGAGTATTTCTCAGGAATTCAATGAATGTAGATAAACTAACTAACAAGATTCAGATTTAGCGCGGTTCTTGAACTCAAATCACTAAAGTGTAGCTAACCAACTCTCGTTGCGAAAACTACCTAAGTCTAAATCCTAGAATTCCAAATCTCTTTGCGAATCCTAAAGTCTAAACCAGCTTTTAGTTTAGGTTTGATTTGTTCACAAAACAACTAAACCAAATCTCTTTGCGAATAGTTGTTTTGCTCACCCTAAGTTCTATCAGGTAATTAATCGCACTCTCGTGCCTAACCAATTATCCTAAGATCTAAGTTCTAGATTCGTCAACCTAGAATTAGCTTTGGGAACAACCTAAGGCGAAGAACTCATTCAGATGGTGAATCCTAATCAATCAATTAACCTAACATTCAGAGAAAACCCTGAACCTAACAAGGGATCTACTCATACATGGAGATTGAAAAAAACAACATGATTGAATAGATCATCAAATCAAATAAATAAAAGAGACTAAAACAAGAGTTCAGAATTGTCTCTCTCAGAAATCTCTCCAAAACCAAAGTAGAACAACGCGTTCTTGAGCTCCCCCCAGCCAAAGTGGCTTAAAAACCAAACTTAAACTCTTAAAACATGTTTTGGGCTAAATTGTAAATAATAAAGTCTTCTGGGCAATTTTGTAATTCTTCAACTCTTCACAAAAGTCGCGACCCGTCTTGATGCAGTGAGTATCGACCGATACTAGGCAGTATCGATCGATACTGAGACTCTAAATTGGGTACTCAGCTACACGAGCTTCTGTTTTGCTCCAAAATGCTCCAAAAAGCTTAAATATGTCCAATTATGCTCCAAACGTGCTAAAACCTGTAAAAAACTCTAAAACACTACAAAATAGTAGAAAGACTCTATAAAACGGACATATATCATGGCTTAAAAGGGTAAAAACCATGATATATTAATGCACTAGCCGGAGTTGGAGCACCAAGAGCGAGGTTGGCGTTGGGCTGCCAGGGACGAGGTGAGTGATGTGTCTGATTATTGGGTTGTCCAGATTGATGAATAGAGAGTTGTAGGCATCTCTTTGCGATATGTCCCTACACACCACATAACTGATATTTTCCTTGATATCCTTTTGTGAATCGAGTTTCTTGTCTCTGACCATTGTACTGATTTTGAGACTGATTTTGATTCCAGGATTGACTGAACCGAGGAGGATGCTTTCCCTGATTCCAGGAATGATTGTTGCGCTGGCGAGTGTAGGCATTGTTTGCTATGATCGGAGTGTCAGCAGATGCAGATGCAGTGAACAGCAGTTTTGCTTCTTTGTTGAGGAGCTTCTCATGGATTTCAGTGAGAGACGAAGAGGTTTCGCGGCTCTCGACTTGATCCACCACCGACTTATACTCTTCAGGTAAGCCTTCTAAAACATACTCAATTTGATTCTCATGCTCAATTGGCTTGCCAAGGAGAGCTAACTGATCGAAGCGAGTAATGAGACCACGTACGTATTCATCAATAGATTTTGTACATTTGGACCAATATTTCAGCTGATGTTTGATTTGTTGGGTATGACCCCTGCTAGGCCTAGCATAGGTGTCAGCCAGAGTGCTCCAGATTTTTGCAGATGTTTTAGTGGTGGAGAGGAGTGGTTGGATCGTGAGTGAGATAGCACAGAGAAGACCGATGTATCAGCCTGTCTTGGCGTTTCCAGATAGTATGGGCAGGATTTGGTGTGACAACACCGTTGATGGTGACAATAGACGACGGCTGTGCTGTGGATCCATCGAGGTAGCCTGCTAACTCGTAGCCATCAAGTATGACATGAACCTGAAGGCTCCACATCAGGTAATTGGAAGAGCTCAGTTTTGTGACATTTGACATGTTCACATTGAGAACAGTTTGTTGTGAAACATCAATAGTTTAAGCATTGGCTGCCATCGTATGAGAAGCAAAATCAAAACAGCAGATTCAAGAACACGATCATAATCTCCAACAAAATTTTGACTCAATAAAACAAATTTGACACAAAAAACGACTGACTCTAAGAAAAACAAACACAATGTCAGCGACTACCTCCCCCAGACTTAAACAACATTGTCCCCAGTGTTATCAAGCCTGAGTTTGGTGAAAGAAATCAAATGAGCCCAGTGGAATGTGAAAATCGAAGAGGTTACCCGAGATGGTGATGAGTGTCGACCGACACTGCACTGGTATCGATCGATACCAGTGGTAGGTCGACAGAATTCCTCTTGACAGCGACAATTGTGCCCAAAAATTGTGTCAAACGATCCAAATGTGTTATGGTTAGCATTGTTAGATCACTCAAACACAAGTTAAAAGCAACAAAAGATCATAAAAGCATAAGTTCCACAAAGTACTAAATGATAAAATGCTGACATAACGACTCAAAATAACAAAAGTCCAAACGAAAGGAAACAGAAAAGGGAAAAGAAAAACAAACGTGAAACCAGATAAACAGAGGACTAATCCTCCTCAGTGGTGTCAGAGTCAGCGCCAGCAGTGCCAGATGGTCCAGCCTGATGTGGTGAGCGTGGTGAAATGGGACGCTGAGACGCCCTGCAGCTGCATCGAGACATAGCACTTTAAATGGTCTGAAGACTCTCGACAACGTAGCGCTGGAACGGGTCCATCTCCATCGCAGGTGGCGTAGGAAGAGTAGGTGTAGGAGCAGGTGCGTGTCGCGCGCGTGGTTGACCCCCAGCAGGGCCAGATGCAGGCGGACGGGCTCTGGTAGTGGAGCCTCGACGACGAGTGACCGGTGCAGGCTCCATATCAGCAGTGTCAGGCGCGAAGAGTAGCTGAGCAGGATCACCGCAAATGTCTGTCAGATCTGTGTTGGGGAGCTGAACCATATAGTCCCCAACAGAAGTGCTGAAAACCCAACGCCTATCAGGCTTAAGCCAGCGCAGGTGCTCCAGGTGCGCCAAGTCCATAAGCTCTCGGGATGTCAAGATCGAGCAACTGGCGGTGCTGATTCCAAGGTGCATAAAAATGGGAGTGAGAAGACTGCCCACCGTCTCAATCTTCTGGCGACCTGCAGTCCTAGAAGACTTGCCGCGTCCGGTAAAAGGCTTCACCTTCAGCGACTCCAAGTGGTGCGCAAAAACAGCACCTAAGTTGACCGCAAGGTCCATCTCAAGCCACTCGTACGCCTCATCATCAATGATGTCCCCGATCCCAATGGACAACACAATCAGCTCAGTTACCCTCATCTTGTTAGGCTTCATCTTGCACAATAAGGTGTTGCTCAAGATCCTAACAAGACAACGCAGGACAGGATGGCGCACATCCATCTGTGTGGTGGTCTTGCTGTCGTAGACCCCGTGCCCGAAATGAGATCAGAATGCCTCAATATCCAAGAACTTGCGCGGAAGCTCACACCTCGAGAAATCTCTGTTAAACCCATATATGTCGCAAAGCTCCTGAAAAGAAATCATGTAGCGCACACCGCGAATCAGAAACATCAGCACACCCTGCTGTGCAGTCACTGGAGGCTCACCAGTGTAGTAGACGCGGACAGACGCGAGGAACTTGCGGACCAAGTCGGGGTATAAGTCATATTGCCGCGTAGGCATCGTCCCCAGTCCGATCTTCCGGATCAAACCATCAAGCTCTCTGTCGAAACCCAGATGTCGCATAGTGTGCGTGTCCACAAATCGAGTGGGGCGCACATCAACCTCCTGCCAGGCGTTGTAGAAGATCGAGTCATAGTCGTCCCACTCCTTTGAAATAGGCATGTGCGTGCAAGCCATACTCTCTGTAATCTCCTTATCGGAGCCCTCGTAATCATCTCTCAAGCGTATCCTTGCCTTCTCGTTGATCTTAGGCCAGGGAAACCGAACCGTTGTGCGAGGAGGCAATGGTGATGAAGGCGCAGGTACCTCTGGTGGTGCGTCTCGTAAGTGTCTACCGAAAACAACTGTGAAGTCTGTAGAATTTGCGGTCTGAACCTTGTAGCGGTTCCCGGTGAGACAAGCGATAACCGTTCCCACTGTCCAAACCCCGTCGTCTTTGAACTCGACGCGAGCGTGCAACATGTATTCTTTCTCAGGTGGGTGGGAGCTGGAAGCATCATCGGTACGTGGCTTCTTCCTAGGTGTCATATGCATCATCAACAAACATGAAACACAGCATAAATCCAACATCTCTCTTAAACAAAGCAATCTCGGCCAAGTAAAAGTGTTAGCATCAACCGATACTGGGGTAGTATCGATCAATACTAAGACTTGTATCGAGCAGTCACGAAGAACACAAATCCAAAAATTCCAAAATTGCAAACCAAGCGTAATGAAACGTAAGGCAAGGTTCGACTACGCCTAGAACACAATAATCAAGTGATAATCATCCAACAAAACTAGTTCTAAGAGCCTAAAGGTCGAAAATCTAAACTTGGTGCATGGATTGAAAATGTGAAAATTCGTGTTACATACCTAGTAGATCGTGAGAATGAATGAGAGAATGGTATAGAGCACGAAAAATTGAACAGAATAGACACAAAAATCACTCAAAAGCATTGAGAAACGAAGATTTGGTGATTTTTGGTGAAAAAGAGCGCGTGTCGGTCGATGGGAGTTGTGAGGCAAAAGAGAAAAACCCATAGGGTTTATAAGGAAACTTACCTGGGCGGCGGGTATCGACCGATACTAGAAAGTGTCGATCGATACTCGTAGCAAGTTGTTGCTTCTCAGGCGCATGGAGGGTGTTGATCGACACTGAGTGGTGTCGATCGATACAGCTCGTCCGAATCTGTTTCACGTGACACAACGAAACACAAAACTAAAAATAAAATGAAAGGAAAAATATATGTACAGACTCACCAGTGGGTTACCTCCCACCAAGCGCTTGTTTAACGTCACGAGCTTGACTTTGTTAAGGTGATTAGTCGGAGCGAGGTTGAGAACTCACTCCCATGCGAGTTCCACAGCTAGACACTTGCAGATTCATAGTTCTAATCAACATGCTCTCTATAACCTCTTTTCCTTTCTCTTTCATCTCCGGAGTAAGAATGATTCTAGCCTTGGAGAATGGTTTTGAGGTTCCCTTGCACTTCACCTTGTACTCAATCGAGTCCCCATCGCACTTCTGTGGGATTAAAGTCATAGAAGGAGCACCTTTTACTCCTTTGCTCTTTCCCTTCTTCTTCGCCTTAGCTGTTTTGACGTCTTTCTTTGTGATGACAGAAGGACTATCGGGAATGCCCGTGACAGTTGGTACCTTAGGAGGTTCTTGCAAAGGATCAGTTACCAACGTCTCTCCTGTGACAACAGCGATGCTAGAGACATGCATGGTAGCTCCTCTAGTAGGAATGGCTTTGTAGTACACCCCCTTGTCAATGTATGAGAACGAGACTCTCCTGTTGGGTGTGTCCATAATGGCACCAACCGTAGCCATAAACGGTCGTCCAAGAATCAGCTGCGTACTAGATTTCGCACTTATCTCCACAACATGAAAATCAGTAGGAACCAGACAATCACCCACTTTAACCATCAAATCAGGGATCGTACCGTATGGAAGTGAGGTGATACAGTTGGCGAATGTGAGAGATGCCTTGGGAGATCGAATATCAGCTTGCAATCTCTCTGCAATTGCCCTTGACATGACATTGATGCAAGCCCCCGAGTCAACGATAGACTCTTTGAATTCAACTCCACAAGTAGAGCATGGAACGGAGAATTTGCCTGGGTCTTCCCTCTTAATCAGCTGTTTCATCGGAGGTGGTGTACTTCTGGCTTTGATAAAGAGTGCCTTGATCTCTTCCTCAGTTTCTCTGCAACTTTCGAAGTAACACGCCACATGACGGTTTTCGAAAGCTTCTTCAAAAGATATAGCGTGGGGAATCCTCCTGACCATCTTCTCAAAAGCGAGCAACTTCTCCGCAGAGATAGGTTTCATGAGATGTCTGGGTGGTATAAGATATGGTACCTTAGGCTTGTAAACCCTTTCCTCAGTCATTAGGTGCATGAACCATCTTTCCCTTGACAGCTGCTGAAACCTGAGCTACCTGAGTTTCCAGCATCATGTGGCTAGTACTGAGAGCCTCGATTTTCCCATTCAGATCTGTGTACAAAGCATCTATCTTCCCATTAAAGTCTAATGTCATCTTCTGCTGTCCCTGAAGAAGATTTTCAAGCATAGATTCAACATTGCTTTCAGGAGCCTTGGACGGTGGAGATTGATAGGACGAACTCCCATAGTTCCTTGTGTAGTCGCTGTTTTGCATTGGTTTTTGAGCAAAGGCATTCGCTCGAAAACCTGAGGGCTTGAAATCAGATTTGAATCCTCCTTGCTGCAAGTTGTTGAAGTTTCGGTTGTTGTATTGATTCATCTGACCCTGAAAACCAGAACCACCAATGTAGTTAACATCCTCTACCTCAGCCTCATTGAAAACCTCGACATCATCAGCAAAGTGAACAGCTTTCTGCTGCTTGCCCATCAACAAATTATGCACCGAATCCAGCTTCGCATGCACCTCAGCAATCTGTGAACCTTCCATACCACCAGTTAGCTTCCTACGCTCCATGTCAGCACTCTTCGTGCTATTGCTAGACGCAAAATTCTCAATCAACTGGTAAGCATCATCAGGATATTTGGTGAAGAAGTTTCCATTGCTCGCAGAGTCCAAAGCCATCTAATATCTCCAATCAATTCCTCTGAAAAAGAAACTCAGCAACTGAACCATAGTGTACCCATGATGTGGACAATCCCTTTGATACGATCTGAATCTCGCCCAAGCAGCCTTGAAAGCCTCAGTCGTTCCCTGAGAAATCTGGGAAATCTTGTTCCTAAACTCTTCTGATCTCGCATCGTCATAGAAGTTATTGAGGAAAGCAATCTTGGTCTCATCCCACGTAGTCAATGACCCAGCTGGTAATTGCTTGAGCCAATAAGAAGCATCCCCACCAAGAGAGTATGTGAAAAACTTACAGAACAGATAGTCGTAGGACACTCCATTGCACTTGATGCTAGAGACCAAATCCTCGAACTTCTCAATATGGTCCATGAGGTGTTCATGAGAAAGACCATGAAAAGTGTGCTGACCCACAAGAGTGTAGTATGCATGCTTCAGCTCAAAGTCGTTTCCCTGAAAGGCAGGAGGACGAATCGCTGATCGATTTGCGTAGAATTGATCAAGTTTGTTACATTCACCAATTGTTCTACCACGCACAACCGCAGCGTTCTCAGCATCCGCTGCCGCTGGAGGGACAATGATGTTCCCATCTCCATCAAGTCGTTGCCCTCTCTCATTGCACAATTGACCCTCTCGGTCTCTGAAAGCACCAGCCTCATCCTGAATCAAAACCACTGGGTTGTTGTTCATCTCTGCTGGCTTCTTTGCTTTTCTTAGTGTGCGTTCCAAATGTGCTAGCTGCTCGTTTGACAAATCAACTAGCTGAGTGCTCTTGTTTCTTCTGGTTTATCGAGTAGGCATACACCTGAAACACAAAAGTCAAGAACGTAAGTAACTAAAAAAAAACGCGACGAATGTCGACCGATACCATTAGGGTGTCGATCGATACTCGACGATTTAGTCGAAATTCTTCACTAAAATCTAATGGCGAAATTGAGTCCCCGGCAACGGCGCCAAATTTGATATGCTCAAATTAATACCCTAAAAGTACTAAAGCAGTTGTTGTAGTATATGTAGGGGTCGAACACAAGGACTCCAGAATTCACGCAATAGATTGTATAGATTCGAATTAAGTTAAACCAAACAATGAAATTGAATGCAAGTGCGTAAAGTAAACAAATTGTGAATCAATGGGAAAGCAGATAGGCTCAGAGTATTTCTCAGGAATTCAATGAATGTAGATAAACTAACTAACATGATTCAGATTTAGCGCGGTTCTTGAACTCAAATCACTAAAGTGTAGCTAACCAACTCTCGTTGCGAAAACTACCTACGTCTAAATCCTAGAATTACAAATCTCTTTGCGAATCCTAAAGTCTAAACCAGCTTTTAGTTTAGGTTCGATTTGTTCACAAAACAACTAAACCAAATCTCTTTGCGAATAGTTGTTTTGCTCACCCTAAGTTCTTTCATGTAATTAATCGCACTCTCGTGCCTAACCAATTATCCTAAGATCTAAGTTCTAGATTCGTCAACCTAAAATTAGCTTTGGGAACAACCTAAGGCGAAGAACTCATTCAGATGGTGAATCCTAATCAATCAATTAACCTAACATTCAGAGAAAACCCTTATGAGAACCATGAACCTAACAAGGGATCTACTCAGACATGGAGATTGAAACAAGCAACATGATTGAATAGATCATCAAATCAAATAAATAAAAGAGAGTAATACAAGAGTTCAGAATTGTCTCTCTCAGAAATCTCTCCAAAACCAAAGTAGAACAACGCGTTCTTGAGCTCCCCCCAGCCAAAGTGGCTTAAAAACCAAACTTAAACTCTTAAAACACGTTTTGAGCTAAATTGTAAATAATAAAGTCTTCTGGGCAATTTTGCAATTCTTCAACTCTTCACAAAAGTCGCGACCCGTCTTGATGCAGTGAGTATCGACCGATACTAGGCAGTATCGATTGATACTGAGATTCTAAATCGGGTACTCAGCTACACGAGCTTCTGTTTTGCTCCAAAATGCTCCAAAAAACTCCAATATGTCCAATTATGCTCCAAACGTGCTAAAACCTGTAAAAGACTCTAAAACACTACAAAATAGTATAAAGACTCTATAAAACGGACATATATCATGGCTTAAAAGGGGTAAAAACCATGATATATCAATGCACTAGCCGGAGTTGGAGCACCAAGAGCGAGGTTGGCGTTGGGCTGCCAGGGACGAGGTGAGTGATGTGTCTGATTATTGGGTTGTCCAGATTGATGAATAGAGAGTTGTAGGCATCTCTTTGCGATATGTCCCTACACACCACATAACTGATATTTTCCTTGATATCCTTTTGTGAATCGAGTTTCTTGTCTCTGACCATTGTACTGATTTTGAGACTGATTTTGATTCCAGGATTGACTGAACCGAGGAGGATGCTTTCCCTGATTCCAGGAATGATTGTTGCGCTGGCGAGTGTAGGCATTGTTTGCTATGATCGGAGTGTCAGCAGATGCAGATGCAGTGAACAGCAGTTTTGCTTCTTTGTTGAGGAGCTTCTCATGGATTTCAGTGAGAGACGAAGAGGTTTCGCGGCTCTCGACTTGATCCACCACCGACTTATACTCTTCAGGTAAGCCTTCTAAAACATACTCAATTTGATTCTCATGCTCAATTGGCTTGCCAAGGAGAGCTAACTGATCGAAGCGAGTAATGAGACCACGTACGTATTCATCAATAGATTTTGTACATTTGGACCAATATTTCAGCTGATGTTTGATTTGTTGGGTATGACCCCTGCTAGGCCTAGCATAGGTGTCAGCCAGAGTGCTCTAGATTTTTGCAGATGTTTTAGTGGTGGAGAGGAGTGGTTGGATCGTGAGTGAGATAGCACCGAGAAGACCGATATATCAGCCTGTCTTGGCGTTTCCAGATAGTATGGGCAGGATTTGGTGTGACAACACCGTTGATGGTGACAATAGACGACGGCTGTGCTGTGGATCCATCGAGGTAGCCTGCTAACTCGTAGCCATCAAGTAGGGCATGAACCTGAAGGCTCCACATCAGGTAATTGGAGGAGCTCAGTTTTGTGACATTTGACATGTTCACATTGAGAACAGTTTGTTGTGAAACATCAATAGTTTAAGCATTGGCTGCCATCGTATGAGATTTGTGAAAGAGAAAAAGGAGGGGATAGAAGAGAAGAGATTGAGAGAAGAGAAGGGAGGCTGCCGAAAAAAATAATAATTAGAGTATCCTATATGGCTCTGATACCATGTAGAACGTGAATCTTATTATTACTGAAAGAGTTTACAGAGACATATATACTTGTACAATAAGAAGCTTCTAGGTTTATGTATTTACAGTAACTACCATAGTTGGACAGTCATGATATTTGGGTAATTAAGAGTTTTCTTCTTGTGTCCTTTACAAATCCTTCGACTATTTTTTTATTAATTGTCTAACAAATGCTGTCTTATATTTTTATTTGTTTAACCTGATGAAATCCATTTGCAGCAATGCTTATATGTGATGCGCTTAAAACTGAACCAATCATGTTGGATGATAATGGTCTTGTTTTCTGGAAATTGAAGTGCTATGAAGAATAAACAATTTGTTGGCTTCAAGGTTTGAAATTTACTAAACTCTTTGTTTATGTTTCTTATGAAAATGTGTTTAGTAATTTAATCTCGATATTAATGCACATATCACATTTGATGATTTATGTCCACATGAAAAAAATGGTTAAGCTTTTAAGCCTGAACAAAAACCAGAGATAGAGAAATATATCTCTTCCAAGAGGTACGTGATATTTTGGGTTTTGTAATGTTAAAATTAAACAATTTTTTGCTTCTGTTTTGTAGGAGGAAACTTGTGCAAAGAACGCAATGTGGAAAAGATTGCAAATGCGGAAGCATCAGAATCATCACCAAGTCCTAACTCAAAGCTCATCATTTCTGAACAACCGTGAAGCTTTTATTTTTTGTATAAATTAGAAAAAAGTAGAGTATGATCAGAATTGTCATTATGTAATTTTCAAGTATGAAAAGTTTAAAGTTTTTTTTACACAAAAAAAAAAAAAAAAGTATGAAAAGTTTAACTCATTTCATATTCTCTTTTGTTTTTTTGTCTTCTCTGGTTCAGTTTGATTTAATTATATTATATAGATTGATTGTAACTGGTCAAGTTTTTGGGTCTAATGAAAACTGACGAATCACAACTCTTATAATATTTAATATATAAACTTGCAAGTCATTTGTACATTTACTTAGCAAATACTATGCTCTACAACATATAATATCAAAAAGTTCATCATATATCAAATAAAATATAAAATAAAAACATGTATGAAAAATAAAAACCTGCGCGTATTGGCCTAGTAACTATAATTTCAAATCAACTTTTAACTAGCCGTAAATACTCTTTTTAAAACATGTTAAATCAGATGTATTGTTTTTTTTTCATTCGCTCGATGTTGCGGAACTGGATTGAATCAAACTTGTGGTGAATTCGGTTATAGATTGAGTTGCTGGTAGAGTTTGGTTTAGGAGATTAACCAAGAAAGCTAGAGTTAGGCTTAAGTTATCTGGCCCAAAGCTAATTAGAGTATTGAGCAAATCTTAATCAAGGAAGAAGACTAGGGCCTTGTTGAATGATTGCTGGCCCATGGATAAAGGTTGTTATAACAACTCAGGTGACAAAAGAGTCGAGTGACGATATGTTTTCTTCTTCAGAGTATACGCCATTGTTGCTCTTCTCAAGCTCGATCTTTGTAAAACTCAAGCTTATACTGGATTTCCAAGTACCGTCCTGAAGAGAGATGTACCCGGTTTGGGGAACTCTATAAGTGTCGTGTGTTCTTTTGTTTTTCCGCGTCGTTTCTTTTGGTTTACAAATCGAATCACAAGAACAAAGAAGAGAGAACAAACGAGTGAGAGAGAGCGAGTGTTTCGATCAATCGAGAGGGAATCGCGAAGGTATCGGCAACAAATCTTTTGGCTCGACCTTTCGAAAACACTCGCAAAAAGTTCAAAGAAAGAAAACCAGAGCAGAAAACATAATGTGCCGGTACATGTTTTACCACAAGAGATTCCAAAGCAACCTTTTCCTTGACATAATGATGATCAAGTTCGAAATGCTTGTTTCGTTTGTGGAATGTCGGATTGGCAGTTAAAAAAACCGATGAAAAGTTATAACAGTAGAGTTCTGGTGTGACTGGTAAGGGAATACCAAATTCTTTAAAAACCACCAAATTCTTTGAAAATATTGCAGAGCCAAATGATTTATGAGACAATGTCAGAAAGGGATCGATACCCTGCTTGAGAAGAGCTTATCAACACTATCAATTGCTTCTTGGAAGACCAGGAGATGATGTTCTATGTAATGAATATGCAAAAGCCTCATGTTGGTGATATGACAACCTTGCTTGTAGGAATTACGAATCCAACTTTCTATACTTCTTTTATTTCTTATTTCATATATAAATCAGAAACGCAAAAAGAAAATAGACAGTCTTAATCTGCCAATTAAAACACTTGTTTATTGGTTTGCTACTTTGATTGTCTAAAACCACTTCACTTATCGGTGCCCAATTTGCATAAACCAATCCGGTTTACACCTCAAGATCATCTTGATTCTCATCACTTATTAACAAAATATTTTTCATTCATTTTGTCTTTTTAGTCAGAGCAAATGTTTCTACATCTGATTCTGGGTTTAATTATAGTACGGTAGTACCTGCCTATATAAGACGAATTTGACTTGATAGAAAGTATATAGTCATCGTTCACACAAGACAAGCTCCGCATGCATGGGCTTTGAACATTTTTTTCAACATTTTTTTCCAAAAAAGTCGCGTTCCAAGAAGAATATGATTTACGTTACAAATTTGTTACATGTAAAATCAACGTTACCATGACTTTTAACGGGATTTTCAACATGATTTTCAAAATGTTGTTTCCAATATGTAAGAAAAATGTGAAGGTTAAAAAATATATATATATATATATGTAAGAAAAATGTGGAGTGAATCCGAGATTTTCCAAGTAAGTGAAAAAGTTAGGTATTAGAAAAAGTATTATACTTTAACAAAAAAAAAGTTATTATTAAAATGCCAATTAATAATAGCAAAAACAATAAGAATAAGAAGGATAGAACTAATAATAGAAGAAGAATTAATAATAATCATTTTGTGTACTTGGAATATGTCTCCAATTCAACTTGTGGCATATGAAAAAGACAAATTGAATAATTATACAGGTAAAGATGAATTTGGAAATGTTGAGGAAAAAACAAAAAATATGAATTTGGACTGATCGACCAACACAACACCAGCAACTATACTTTTTTGTCTTGATCGATCCAAAGTTGATGCATATAAGTAATAACCTAGCTAATATGTTGGATCCTTCTAATGCAGCATTATTGAAATTAGAAGCTAGATTTTATTTCATACAACCCTCATAAAATACACATATATCATAGACACTAATTAATAATCTCAAACAGTGGCGGAACCAGAACTTTTTTTTACTGGAAGCAGAAACAAAAAATACTAAAATTTATAGTCTATAAATTACCAAAAAAATATATTGTACTCCACGTTCATTCATAGATTAAAACATTTTTATCATGATTTCATTCGTTACATTTTCAAATATATTTTTTCGATATAATAAATGAGACAATCATTTAGAAACTGACCGTAACACAATCTTCATTCCAAAAAACCATATCTCGATAGTTGTGAACTTGTGATAGCAATAGATAAAATCAAAAATAACTTCAAAAGCGTATAAATCAAATGATGAGAAATATGTTTCTTCGTTTTTACCATCACATGTTTTAGGTCTCTAAAAAATTTCAAATTAGTAAACAATGATTATCTTCTCGTACATTATCAATATATATGTCTCAAAAAATTTCTCTATGAGATCAAATCATATCATCTCTAATTCAATCCAAAATTTCTGCTATAATGAAGGGTGAAGTCATATAGAGAGAGGAACGAAGCTTTCTCGTGGGCAAAGAGACGATCAAAAATATTTTCATGTTTTGTTTTTTTTGTTTTTTGTTTCTTATCTTTTATGTTTTGCTAAGTAGAAATAGGATTAATTAATAGTTAATTGAAATATGATTAATGAAAGTTTTGGATTACGATCTAAATTGGGTTTAAACTAAATTTGAGCCCAAACTTTAATAAGAAAACAAAACGTAAGCACATCTTCAATACTATTTTTGCTTTTGATTTTAATGTTTTTTAGTTAATTTTTTTTATGAGGTCAAAAAACAAAATTTAATGGAGTCATTATAATTCTATTTAAAAAAGTATATATATTTTCCTTAATTAGGTGGGGTCAGCTGATCCTTTCCTCCCCCGATCTCAAGTGCTTGATCTAAATGAGATTTAAAGTTTAATCGTGGGAAAGTTAAAAACAAATATTGGGATAAATGTAAGAATCTTTCTTCTACATGAAAATAAAATAAAATAATAAGAATATAAAAAAGTGGAAAAAAAAGAGGGATGTTGATACGACGCCGTGTCGTCTTTCAGACAAAAAGCTGTAAGTCAGTGACAATCATCTTCTTGGGCATCCCTCCAACCAAACATTCTTCTTTTACTTGGGTTTTTCGATTTTAGCTGCATATTTCACATTTCTCCCTTTTTCTTTTATAAAATATCAACACTTCTATTTTTATACTGCTATCGCAATTATTATAGCAAGTTTTTTTTCTTTCAAAAGTAGCAAGTTTTTTTTTCAAATGTAGCATTTACATATAAATATTTTTAATTTCAATTTTAACAAAAAAAAAATATTTTTAATTACAAAACTATTTTAACTAAACAATATTAAAAATATATATGAAACACGAATTTTTTTTAGAAAGTCTGTTTATATTAAACAAGTTAAAGCGTTTAATATAGTCAAGTAAATAAACGAGTCATAAAAATGATTTTAAGCCCAACAAAATACTATAAATCATATCAAAATAGCTGTTTTTGTTGAGATTAAACTTTTTAAGAATTCAAAAAAAATGTTTTCAAATATAAGTACGAACAAATCTTTTCAAAGAAAAATGGATCAACGATCTATAGATATAATATCACATCTACACAAAGTTAAGCCCTAGTGTTAAAGTTCAAAACTTATTTTCTCATTAAATCAAAGTTCGAAACTTATTTATCCACCAAATGAAAGTTCGAAACCAATTAACACATAGACCATAATTAAATTCGATTGACTGTATATCAATCCAGTTTTAATCAAACACCAAACAAAACCAAATTTAAACCCGATTACAACCCTATTCAGCTAAATATATCCGATTACAACCCGGTTAAACAAAATAATCCCCACCCACCCGAAACTAATCCCTAAAATCCCCAAAATCAAAAATCTTCAAATCAAAAATCCCCAAAATAAGAAGATCATCCAATGAAGCAGCGGATGCACTAGCAAAATTAGCAAGACTCATACACACATATTGACCTCCGCCGTTGCGGTTCCGTCGTCGGTTGCTTCCCGGAGCTCCTCAGCTTTCGGTGGTCTAGTCATCTCTTCCCTTTCTTCTTCTCTAGCCCTCTGTTTTCACCATTGTTACCAGAGAAACTTTAGTGACATATTTTCAGAACCGGTACAACCAACGGCGAAACTTGCTTTTGGAGATTATTTAAAAAGTTGGAGAAGTTTTTTTTTTCCTCTACGCTTCTCTTCTTTCTTTTTTTCAAAATATAATCTCCGAAAATTTCTTCACCAAAATTCCTTGTTTCCCTCGAATACATTCGATTGCTCCTTTAAGCTTTGTTCCTAGCAATGTTATAGTACCGAAGAACCAAACTCGTGTTCGATTCCTTGCGGCGTAATATAGATCCGAAGATTCTTCCTCAATCTCAAGTTTCCTCGAGAATCAATCCAATTCTAATCCTTCAGCTAAGTTTTATGGGTTCTCCTCAATTTCTTCAAGCGAAGTAAGATTTCGATCATGGACATCGAATTTGCTCTGCTTGGACTCAGGACCGGCTATATGCATGAGAGTGACGAGTCGTGCATGCATGGTTGTTAATGGGACATGGTTTGCATGCCCCCTTGAGTCCTCTATTATTAGATATACGTAAATGTATAGTAATGGTGTTGTATATGATATGTAGCTGTGAGTGACGAGTCGTGCATGCATGGTTGTTAATGGGACATGGTTTGCATGCCCCCTTGAGTCCTCTATTATTAGATATACGTAAATGTATAGTAATGGTGTTGTATATGATATGTAACTTTACTAGTGTATCGTAACATAATGCAATGATTAGGCTATTATTAAGCCTTTTTTATTAATACACCTATAGGATGAATTCATATTTGGATTTCGACTTAAGTTGGTTAGAATTATTACTTTAAGATGCGCATCTATTGTTAAGTTTTATGCACTTCCAACTTAAAATCAATTGGCAATGAGTAGATTGATCCAAATCTTTTTTAGATTAGCTCAAATATTTTCCGACTTCCAATGTGAGATATATTCTTCACACCTATGTGGTTCAGTGGTAGGCAAGACCTGAGAATGCGTTACAGCGTTCCCCCGGGTTCGAACCTCCCTGAAAATAAAAATCACATTTGTGTGGGAAGTCTGGATCTGGGCCAAAGGCCCATACAGTTAACATGGTGGCCAATTTGGATCTCATTGATCTTATGGCCCGTTGACCCGAACCCAGCTCGGAGCTCATGGTGTCCATTTTGAACCTGAAAGTAGTCCACTCTGTAGCACATCTGTGCGTTTCTATCGGGGTTGACCGGATCACCTGATAGGACATATTAAAAAAAATTATTACTTTAAGATGTATATTATAAAAATAATTTGTTGAATTTTAACATGCATGCATGGTAGGTTAGTTTTCGAATATTATGGAAAACAAAGGGTGTAATTTAGAATTATACGAGGATTAGCATGCGTATAATCCAATTGTAATAATAAAAGTCGCACTTCGGACGAAACAAGACAATTAAATCGATATAAAATTAAAATGTTAGTAAGAAAAAAAAGAATCAAATTATTGGATACTCTTGTCCATGACATTTGAGACCATGTCTCTTTCACTCTTGTCCCTTATTTATCATGATTAATAGTTGGGTTATCACGGATCAAAAACATTGTTTATATACTAACACTTTACAAAAATTGAAAAAATAAATAACACTAGGTGTACTGTACATGCGTTGACTTCTCAGTCGTATCTTTGTACAGTACTACGCGAATCAACGGTGTACAGTACAGAGACCAATAACAAGTATGGACAAAATCGTTTTTTTCCAAAGAGAAATTGTTATTTAATTTTTCAGAATTTGGAAAATGATAGATCACAAATTATGTTTTGATTAAGTCAAATATCTCGTTAATATTTAGTAACATCAAATCAAATATTTTTTACTTTCCTAATTTACTTTCTTTTTATATACTATATTTAAAGTAGTTTCAAATTCAACGAAAGTAAAACAACAAAAGCATTGGTAAGTGAATTCCAATTTGAGGGAGATCGTGAAAATGCGGTGACTAGTTAGTGAAATTGAAATGATATGGTTTAAACTATGAAAATCTAAATACATAATTTTAACGAAACTTATTTCTAGTTAGAACTCAGAACCATCAAAACGTTTTACTAATTCGAAAATTGCAACTTATTTTTGGCGTTGGACATTTGGCACAATAAACACATTTCACCAGTAGAAATGTATATAAACAAAGCTCCACATTTGATTGGTAGGTAGTTCAATAAAACTCTACAATCAAACTATGTGATAAAAAACATGTTGAAAATGAATCCCATCAGGTGACATAAAGAAAACAAAAAAATTCTACCTCCCTTTGCTGTCCAAATTGATGACAAAGGGTAGATGTCTTTTGCTTTTTTTTTTTTTTTTCCAACTAACCTTCCAAGATCTAATATCTTCATCGTCTATGACTCTATGGCGCCTCTTGATTTCGAAGTTGTATTTAATCTAGTAATTAGGATTCAAGTCGCGTTAGCTATATAGCGCGGAATAATTTTTTAAAAAAGTTGTTTTGAAATTTAAGAAAAAATAAATTTATCTGAATTTTATAATATGTCTAACTAATGATTATATATATAACTGTTAATCCGGAGTAACATATCTACTTAATCCGTTTTGCAATGAACTAAAATATTATTCGGACTAACCCACAAATACCTATAATATTGAAAACATAACTCTAATATGTACCGCATAATGACTATGGTTTTTGTGGTCAGTCCACAAACTCTTAATTCTTTATAAAATTAGTAAAATGTTTTTTCAAACTTTTGTTTTGATATATATTCAAATAAAATATAATAATCATTGTGAAAAATATTGCAAGATCTCGAATATATTTTTTTTGAATATGTATGGATTGATTATTATTTAATAATATCATAATAATTAAGAAAATAAATAGTATATAACCTCTTTAATGAGAAATAAATACTTTTCATATTTTCATCAATAATTTTAAAGACAATTATATCCTTTCCTATTTCAATTATCTTTTTTTATTTGTAATGACATAATATAATATGTAAAAACTTACAAAACAAAGTTCATTTTAAGAAATGTCTTCTTAAATAATATTATAGAGATTATACAATAAACGGTTCTAACTATAATTAGCAATTGCACACATTATTTGGGAGTAATTAAAAAAAATTGTCATTAATTACATTACTTTGAGAAGTTTGGATTTCTGAATTAAACCAAAAAAAAAAAAAATTGGATTTATGAAGATAATATATTCAGTTCTCGAACATTACTTTTTCTGATGTAATCTTATTTGTTGATGGCTATATTGTAGTTCAAGGCTTGGAGCTCCAGTAATCTATATGGAATTCATGATACATAAAAATTTAAACTATTTAGTTCCCTATATATATGTTTCAAAAAATAAATGATGATGTACTTTTTTTAGAAAATAGTATAAACTCAAATATATAATTAAATAAATACAATTTATGTAACTACAAAATTATTTAGAACTGAAAACTGTGAAATCGTACATATTGCAAGGCTGTCTTAGATATGATAATGTAAACATCGAAACACATACATTCAAAACGGAAACACAATTTGTCAAAATTAGAAGAAAAAAGCTAGGGCAAAGAGACAAAAAAAAAAGAAACAACGAAGAATATATTTAGAAACCCTAGGAATATGTATAGTATAGGATTTGCTTTAGAATCTTATATATGATTTTGTTTAATATGAATGGCTGACTAGTTAATTAGGTATATGACAATCAATAATCATAAATTAGTTCTCTTTCAGGTTAACAAAAAAGAATGGCAAAATTGTCCCTATAAGATTACATAAACAAAATACTCCGAGAATAGGGTTGCATTAAATGCGATGTTGTTGTCAAGGTAACAATTTCAGTGATAATTTTTATGTTGTCCATTTAACAAACTTAACGCCGATAATAATTTGGGTTAGCGTCGATATAAGTTATCCCAATCCAGTGGTTATAGCAGTTAGAGTCCTATCTAACAATGTTGATGATATATTATCTATGCCATCGGTAACTTAGATTGATGAATTGTATCTACCAAGGTAACAATCTCGGTGATAACTTCTTTGTTGTCCATTTAACAAACTTGCCGTCGATAATAACTCGGGTTGGCGTTAACAATTTCGGTGATAACTTATTTGTTGTCTATTTAACAAACTTTCCGTCGATAATAACTCGGTTGGCGTTAACAATTTTGGTGATAACTTTTCTGTTGTCCATTTAACAAACTTGTTGCCGATAATAACTCGGGCGTTAACGATTCCGGTGATAACTTCTATGTTGTCCATTTAACAAATTTGCCGTCAATAATAACTTGGGTTGGCGTCAACATAAGTTCTCCCAATCCAATGGTCCCAGTAGTCCGAGCCCCTCTAACAATGTTGCCAATAAATTATCTGTTAAACGGTTAACGTTTATGTTACACATAAGTAGGTTGGTCGGTTAACAAAGACACTTCACTTGTAAACTAGTTAACAGAGACATTTCATTTGGTCGAAGAATTATGTAAAATTTGCCAGAGTTTCTGGTGTGAAAATCGTTGGAGTTTATGGTGTTCCTAGAAATAAAAGTAGAATATAAAAGGGAACTTTGTTTTTTACAGAAAATAAACGCCTTCAATCGTGGGAAGATGAGATCACAGTGGCCGTAAGAGCTTACAAATTCGTGTATAAGCGTAAAGAGAATAAGAGAGATGAATTGGAGTTAAATGTGAATATTTAATCCATAAAAACTTAGCAAATAGTATCGGATGAATAATATCAATTCCTAAAAATTAATTTTGATATTTCATAAATACTAGACGTTCATAATACCCTTTTATATAAGTGGGCAAAAAAGAAAGAACAAATGTAAATGGTGTCATGTGAATAGAGATGGTTAAAAGAAAGACTTTAGACAATGAATAGAGATGGTTAAAAGAAAGACTTTAGACAATGAATATTCAAGTAATGCAGCTAAGAGGTTCAATCGCATAATGTGACCTAATGTTGGAATTTAGAGATTGAGTATAGAGAATAAGTGTTTAAGTATGAAGAACACTTGTTTAAGCATCAAGAAGAAGTGAGAGAGCGAGAAAAACGTGGGAGAGAGTATGTATAGAGAGAATAGAGTATGATGAACAAGAGAGAGTATAAAGTATAGAAAAAGTATTCTTGTTATTAATTCTTCTTCACTTACACCACATATATATAGAAAGAAGAAACTAACTCACACAAATATATGACATCACATATGTGACTAACCACATATGACTCACACACATGTGACTCACATATATGACTAACCCTCATGACTCACATATATATGACTCACATACATAACTCATAAGTTGGCAACTACACAAAGAAAATATCCTACGGATGAACAGTATCCGCGTTGCTACAGTGTTTGGTCAAAATAGCTTGGATCGATCGTTCTGGAATGATGAGATCAACTAGATCAGATGTTTGGTCATTCCAGATGTTAAGCGTCAAGGGGGATCGATCGATCCACCCATAGGATCGATTGTTCCAATGTTGCTCTTCTCGGAATAGTGCTTTGATCACCTTGGACTGACTTCACGAGAACGGACATAACTTTTGATCGCACAGTTGCATTGGCCTCAAACCACTTCTGGATGAAAGATAAGCCATTGTTCTATCTTGATTCCAAATCTGAGCTTAATCCATCGGTGGAAACTATTTCATCAATCACCAAACTTTTGTCGTTTCTTCTAAATCTCCATTTGCTTCATTTCAAGGTTGGATCGATCGTTCCCACCTATGGAACGATCGATCCTATTATTCTGCTTAACTATACTTCACATTTCAACACCTAACACCAACACTAAGACACTTTTCATGAACAGAAATTATGTTGCAAGCCACATATTTTGTACACAGTTTTATTGCAATTTATACTTAAAAAACAAAGTTTATTTATTATTTATTAAATTGATGTTTCGGATGTAATATACATTTTTTGTTCAGGACTGAATTACATTGATTATATAGCAAATTTTTTTGTAGGAAGCTTAGACTAATCTCTACTATCCATGAAAAGCAACATATTCGTTCTATTAATAAAGACGCCTACATTAATTATAATTAAAAGTGTATAGGAAATTTTGGTATCACTATAAATTGATTCATATCACATATTTATAATTTTTTTTTTTTTGAAATGTGATATTATTGATCAACAAAAAAGAAAATATTTACAAGCTCAAAACATAAGCAAACGATGGTGTTTATACTTTCACACCGAAACAACAATGCTGAATAACTCAGTTTTCAAATAGCTGACTACAAGAAGTAATCCAAATAGCTATTATGGCTTCTTTTACCTCATTCCCTTCAGAATTCAACGATAAGATACGGTTTTTGACACTTATATGGATCACGTTTGCTAGTTGCACTGGTGAATGAGCCTGTTTTTGGTGTCGTCTACCGTTCCTCTATTTCCAAACGTCATAGATTGTTGCTTGGAAGGATAGGCGAAGAACAATAGATTCATGCTTGTTTCGTCTTTTTTGGAGCAGAGATTGCACCGTAGTGGACCATCCCAGGTTTATACGAGTTTGTAGGAGCCCGTTACAAAGATATGACCAAACCGTGAATGAGTAGGGACAGGCGAAAAACAGATGGTCTCTCGTTTCATCAGGCTCTCTGCACAGTGGGCATGCTTGAATTTGACCCCATTGTCAACATCTTCCACTGTTACGAGCCTGTTTCTCATTGCTAACCAGGTGACAAAAGCTTGTCTTGGTGTAGCATGTCTAAACCATACAATCTTGTGCCAGTTTACCTCGTCGCGCGTGATACGAATCTGGTTCCATGTTTTTTTTGAGGAGAAAAACGTCTCAAACTTATCATCACCGCTCTTCCACAGGTAAAAGTCTGCGCCATTTCCAGAGTTTGGAGGATCCGTTTCTGTGATTTTTTGAATGATTCCTTGCACCACCGAGTTCCGACTTCTTCTGATTTGCCATCTCCCTGAGTGACTTGCGTCAGAGACTTTGGATTGTCGGTGGAGGCCAAGCAGTCTTGTACCAGCCTCGCCCACTATCTCCATTAGAGGCCCAATTTTGAGCCAATTGTCAAACCAAAATGATATTGATCTTCCATCTCGAACTACCGGTCTTATGAAACTCGCTGCAATACTCCTTATCTTTAGGAGTTTTTTCTAAAGCCAAGAACCCTTAGTAGTTTTCTCCGATATATCCCAGTACGTAGAGTTTTGTAGCAAGTAATTACGTGTCCATGCCACCCACCTGGATTTTCAAACAATCTCCAGATGAGTTTCAGAGTAAACACCTTGGAGGTGTCTTGTAATTTTTTGATTTCGAGGCCCCCTTCACTCTTTGGGCAGCATACATCCTCCCAAGCAACCTTTGCCTTTGTTGTTTCATTTGGTGACCCAGACCAAAGGAACGCTGAGCACATAATTTCGATTTTTTGCATACATCTTTTTGGAAGTTTGAATGCCGAACACCAAAAGTTTGTAATACTTTTGATCACCGATTGAATGAGCTGTAGTCTTGCAGCAAAAGAGAGCGGCTTAATAGACCATGAAAGCATAAAATTCATGATCTTGTCAATCAAAGGCTCATAGTCAACTCTTGTCATTGATTTCGTAGTGAGAGGGAGACACAAGTAACGTATAGGAAGCTTTTTTATTGGTATTCCCTGAGCCAGAACTGTTTCTTTGAGGTCCCTCGTAGTTTTTCCCGCCATGAAAATAGAAGATTTTGTTGCATTAATTGCCAGCCCTGAATCGTTTTCGAAATCGTTGAGAACTATGATTGTACTTAGGAGAGATGCTGCGCTTAATTCCATCCATGAATACTAACATGTCGTCCGCAAAGCTAAGGTGCGTTAAACGAATCTCACTGCACAGAGGGTGGTAGCTGATTTTTCCTTCATTAGCTGCCATGTTCAGTCGATGTGAGAGGACATTGATGGTGATGACAAAGAGATACTGAAACGACCGAACTTTTTTTTTTTTTTTTAAACTCCAGAAGTTTAAGCTGTAGAACTTGTTTTTGGTTAGCCTGTTGTTGGGAGGATCAATCTCACTCAGCGTTTGGTTAGCCAAATGTTGATGCATCACTTTTGTCGATGCAGGTAAAGATAAGGCGTGATCGTGGAATCGAGGCAGTGAAGAGGGGATGATTAGGACTCGGGGTTTTTGTTGCTTTTGCTGTTAGCTTGTGTAAGCTGTAGAACTTGTTTTTGTATTCCCCGAGTTCTAATCATCCCCTCTTCACTGCCTCGATTCCACGATCACGCCTTATCTTTACCTGCATCGACAAAAGTGATGCATCAACATTTGGCTAACCAAACGCTGAGTGAGATTGATCCTCCCAACAACAGGCTACCAATAAGTACAACAATTAGCAATTTACAACACGAAGAATTAATTAACACCAATTAAAACTTCCAGCACAAATAACAATTCAATCCCATGAAAAACTAAACCAACGCCTAGCAATTCTACTCCAAGAAAAGCTAAACACACAGCCTGAAAAATAAAACACAACACGCTTTCAAGGCACAACCAACGACTGGTATCGATCGATACACCCCTGGTATCGATCGATAATAAAACAACACGCGTCAACCAAAAAGGGACTGGTATCGATCGATACTGAAACAACACGACTGGTATCGATCGATACTGAAACAACACAAGCCTACCGACAAGGGACTGGTATCGACCGATACTGAAACAACACGCCTGGTATCGATCGATACTAAAACAACTCGAGTCCACCGACAAGGGACTGGTATCGATCGATACTCCCCTGCGACTCACAACCTTCACGAAATCTAAACCCAGAAATCGCCAAGACAAGCCACAAAAATTCATCAATCAAGCTTAACAAAGCACCACACAAGCTTAATTGCTAACCTTTGGTCACAACTCACCTTAGATAGGATGGATCGAGCTCTAGAAGACCTCCCTCTCTTCCCCCTTAGCTTACGCCAAAACCACGCTCTTCCAACCTCTTCTTCAAGCTTCTCTCCAAGCTCAAACTCTCTTGATCTCGCAAGATCCAAGCTTCACCAAGCTCTTCTTTCCCTTTCTCTCTCTCCCTCTCTCTCTCTCTCACGACCAATTCTGAATTTTCCCAAAAGAATGGTTTATCCACCGTAAGAAGAGAAGAGGAAGAAGACAATAAGGAAACCCCGACTGGTATCGACCGATACAGGCCAGTATCGATCGATACTACCCCCGATAGGTATCGATCGATACAAGGCTAGTATCGATCGATACTACCCCGGAACAAAACCGAATTAATTATTTCCCCCAATAATCAATTCTTCCGGAACGCGGGCGTTACAATTCTCCCCCACTAACATAGATTCGACCTCGAATCTTCGTTACCGTTCATCTCCCAATGAACCTTAATCGTCGCAACGATTACATAAACCTTGGCCAACCCGGCCATCTCAACACTCACACGAGGTCCAATACCAACCTCCGAGGTTTCCCACTCAGTCATATGCTTATGACACCGCGGCATCATATGTACTTATTGCTCAAACACAAGCCAAACCCCATCACTCAAGACACCGCAGCATCTCCGAGTTCCGAGCATCTGCCATATCCCGCAGGATATTCACCATACCTCGCAAGGTATCAACCATACCACATCACCCAAGACACCGCAGCATCTCCAAGTTCTGGGTATGTGCAATACCACTCCACTCGGTAATATAACTTGTAAGAGTCTCGAGACCCCATACCACTCAATTCTAGACAATATATCCTACGTCTAGGATATACTCCTTACGAATCCACGGTATCACGTATCACTCTAGGCTATAAACCTTCCGAGTCTGGGTACATCGCCAATCACACTCTCAAGACATACAGTCCTGCGAGCTATAGGCACCAGAGGAACTAGTCCTCTCAACGAGCAATAAGTCACACATCTATAAGCATCTCGACTGAACTACCTCCCGTGATCCGTGTAAATCCTCGCAAGGCAACACCGGCATCACCCATATTCCGTAACCGGGATATCTACCGTGCATAACCAATAACCAGGCCATCGCACCGCCCTTGCGCACCCTCCAGTGTCGGCTCGCTTTAGAGAAACTTGTCAAGACAACTATGACTAGGCTAACTCTAACACCCAACAACTCTCTGCAGTAGGTCATCAATACAAATGTAATAAAACAAACAAGTACCATACGCCTGCAATCCGACCCACCACACAGAACCGCTAAGTGAAATAACCCGGTCCCGTCACTTGACTCATTTATCCAAACAAGCTTAACTGAAACACGCAACGCTCACAACAACAATAAGACATCCATCTTATTATAAATCATAATGTAACATCGTTCTACATAACGGAAATACAAAATGAAACACACAAAGCATACAACTACAACCCAAACTGGAACCTCTCGATGGAACTCAAGCCGCAGCTTGCTTCTGGAACCACTTTCGGAACCTCGCTTCCATCCTAGCCTCTGGCTCCCAAGTTTCCTCCTGCACCCCGTCACAGTCCCACAGAACTCGCATCATCGGAATCTTCTTCCGACGAAGCTCCTTGACCCTCCGCTCGAGAACTCTCAAAGGTCTCGCCTCAACGGTCATATTGGGCTGGAGATCTGACGGAATCTCAGCCAATACCTCGTCACCCCTATGCAAACACTTCTTCAGCATCGACACATGGAAGACCTTATGAAATGCTTGCATAGCCGCGGGTAACTCCAACCGATACGCTACCTGTCCAACACGCTCTACAATCCGG
This sequence comes from Eutrema heterophyllum, assembly GCA_002933915.1. NCBI lineage: Eukaryota > Viridiplantae > Streptophyta > Magnoliopsida > Brassicales > Brassicaceae > Eutrema > Eutrema heterophyllum. Next base: position 346,561 of record PKMM01056681.1, read on the forward strand.
AACGGCCCCATATACCTCGGACTCAACTTAGTCGCAGTAATGGACCTGTTCGGACCTCTCAGTAAGGCCATCTTGAGATACACACTATCTCCCACCTCAAATATAAGCTCTTTCCGCCTCTTATCGGCATAACTCTTTTGCCGATCCTGGGCCTCTTTCATGTTCAGCTTCAAAACCCGGATCTTCTCCGTGGTTTCCTGAACAAAACTTGCACCCAAAGTGCTCCTCTCCCCCACTTGTGTCCAACACAAGGGGGTACGACAGGGCCTCCCATACAGAGCCTCGTATGGAGCCATCCCAATACTCGCCTGGAAGCTATTGTTATACGCAAACTCTACCAAGCTCAAGTGATACACCCAGTGACCACCCCAATCCAGCACGCACATTCTCAACAAATCCTCCAGAGTCTGGATGGTCCTCTCGGACTGTCCATCTGTCTGAGGATGATACGTCGTGCTCAAGTGCACTTTCGTGCCCATCTCCGCCTGAAACGCATTCCAGAACTCCGATGTGAACTTAGGATCCCGGTCCGAGACAATGCTCATCGGTACTCCATACAGTCTCACAATCTCTTGCACGTACTTTTTAGCCAAAACCGCTGCCCCATCGGTCTTCTTAATGGCCAGAAAACGCGCACACTTGGTCAATCGGTCAACGATGACCAAAACAGCATCCTTGGTTAGAGAAACTGGTAAACCCACCACGAAATCCATCGTGATCATATCCCATTTCCACTCTGGAATGGGTAAACTCCAGAACAAACCACTCGGGACCTGGCGCTCCGCCTTCACTAACTGGCACACGTTGCACGACGCAACCCAGTTAGCAACATCCTTCTTCATCCCGACCCAATTATAATAGCGCTTGAGATCGCGGTACATCTTAGTCGCTCCTGGATGAATCAAGCTCTTATGATCTGTGAACACCTGCACCTTTCCGCCATAAAGATAAGATCTCCAAATCTCTAAAGCGAAAACTACTGCAGCCATTTCCAGGTCATGGGTAGGGTAGTTTCCCTCATGCTTCCGCAGCTGCCGCGAAGCATAGGCAATAACCTTCCCCCGCTGCATCAACACACAACCAAGACCCACTCCCGACGCATCGGTGTACACCACGTAAGGCTCGCCCGACTCAGGCAACGCCAATACTGGAGTACTAGTCAACATGGCCTTCAGTTCCGCGAAACTCTCCTCACACACCGAGGACCACACGAAAGGAACATCCTTTCCCGTCAGCTTCGTCATAGCCTTGGCCAGACTCGCAAAACCCTTGACAAACCGCCGATAATACCCTGCCAACCCGAGAAAACTCCGAATCTCAGTAGCATTCCTCGGCCTCGGCCAAGTACTAATGGCCTGGATCTTCTCCGGATCTACCGACACTCCTTCCGCAGAGACAATGTGACCCAGAAAACCGATCTCCCGCTGCCAGAAGCTACACTTGCTCAACTTAGCAAATAACTTCTGTTCCCGCAGCTTCGAAAGAACCACACACAGATGCACCTCATGCTCCTTCCGGCTCCTCGAATACACCAAGATATCATCGATAAAGATGATCACGAACTCATCTAGATACTCCTGGAAAACGCTATTCATCAATCTCATAAATGCAGCCGGTGCATTTGTCAACCCAAATGGCATCACCACAAACTCGTAGTGGCCATAACGAGATTTGAAAGCCGTCTTCCGGAAATCTACCTCATCAATGGGAATCTGATGATATCCCGACGCCAAGTCAATCTTGGAGAACCAAGTAGCCCCTCTCAACTGATCCAACAACTCATCAATCCGAGGAAGAGGATACTTGTTCTTCACTGTGACTCGGTTAAGTCCCCGGTAGTCAATACACAACCGAAAACTTCCGTCCTTTTTCTTCACGAACAACACCGGTGCTCCCCACGGTGAAGAACTCGGGCGAATAAACCCCTTGCTCAACAATTCCGCCAGCTGCTTCTTCAGCTCTGCCATCTCTGCTGGAGCCATCCTATAAGGAGCCCTGGATATCGGTGCCGTCCCTGGTTCCAACTCGATCGTGAAAGGATCCGACCTAGACGGTGGCAACCCCTGCAACGACTGGAACACATCCTGGAACTCACGAACCACACGAATATCCTGAACCCTAGCCTCTCCGACGGCCTCCGGCAAGGAAATGGTAGCCAAATACGCCTCGCAACCCCTCTCGCTCAGACGCTCCGCGTGCACAACCGAGATCACGAGACTCCCGGAAGTTGGTCTCACACCCTGATACACCAACTTCCCCTTCCCTCGGTCGAACTCGACTCGCCCTCGGTGACAGTCCAGATGCGCTCTGAACTTCCCGAGCCAATCCATGCCCAAGATGACATCGTACAGCTCCACTGAGCAGATAATCAAATCGGCAGACATGGATTCTCCTGCTACCTGAACATCCACTTCTCGCACCCGACCGTGAATTCTCAGGAGCTTCCCTCCGGCAACCTCCATGAAACCCAAACTCACACCGGGCTCGCTTCGAAGATTAGCATTCTCGGCCAACTCCGGGGAAACGAAGCAATGCAATGGTCCTGTGTCAAACAACACATGACACTCTACACCCCCAACACATAAGGTCCCTGCACATATACATGTGCTGAGAACCTTAACACCCCGAAAAGCACGACATTCCCCAACACAGAATTAAACTTAGATGAGTCTAAGAAAAATACTTGTGATCAGCCTGGAACTCGGCTCTCCGGATTCGGTGAAGGAGTACACTCGAGGCGCTGATGCCACCTGCCTGACGGGCTGCACCACCTAATGATACGGAATTGCCCAAAAACGACTCAAAGGTTGGTGACGGGATAATCCTCGACTCAGCTGAACCGCAAACGAGTCAAATGAACAAGGCGGGGAATGACTTCAGGCCTAGAAACTCGTGGTGCAATGGGAAGAGATGCAAGAATCACTCTCGATATTTCTCAACGCTTGACACACTTAAACGCTCTCAAGAACTAAAATCGGTAGCAAGGTCCGCGCACAAAGGTGATGACAAACCTTTATGAATTGACCAGTTGATTATTTGGAATCACACCAAGATAATCGAAAAGTTCACACAGAACTAAAGAGAATCACTCTCTAAGAAATCGCAAATCATTTGCAAAGGTTTATAAAATTCAAAGTTGGATGTTTTATTTCACAAGGGTTTACAATGCTTATATAAGAGAAACAAAAACTAACTCTAGTAAAAACTTAACTCTAGTTGAGTAAACATCACTCATAAAATTAAGGAAAAGAAATCAAAACATAATCATAAAAGAAACACACACTTGCACAAAAGAGAACACACTAAACACAACTTGCACAACTTGCAAATGGTTGGCGCATGAACAGTGCTCGTCAATGAACAGTACATGTTTTTGAGTCTTTGCACTTCTTTGACCATAGAATTTGCCTCTTGAACCACTTGCTTGAATCTGATATTGATGGGCCACGAATTGTATCTCCTCTTTGGCTTAGTAGATGTTCCAGGATTCCAAACATAAGTTTGTAAGCTTCCAACCCCATTGGGCCTAACATTCACCAAGTAGAGAACCAGATTGACCCTTCTATGTAAATGGCCAATAACTTTGTGGTATGATGTCCATTTCCTCTGATCTTGGGCTTGTTGGATAGCTAAGAGGTCCATGGACATTCTCCAAGTCGTCTCGTATCGAGATAGTTCCGGAGTCGGGCTGTGCATTACAATCTTTGGCTCGGTCGCGTAAAAGGCCCTGGAGCAGATCGGTTGACTTGTAAAATTAATCGCTTCCAAGTATGAACCCGGGTTGGGATGAATCCAATTTTCATAGATTCTCTGATGAATCAAGTTTCCAGAACAGTTCGGTTCGTAGCTTGATTCGTTTTGGTTCGATTGGAACAATCCTTTGAACGCACGTATGTCCGAATCGCGTATGCTTGGAATCGCCTTACTTGAAAGGTGAATAACTTTTTCCCCTGAGCTCGGATTGGACTGATTCAACTTCGAGGAGTGCTCTAGTTGAGGTGAGCATGTAGTACAAGTGGTCGTTGGGCTAGTCAAGTTGATCACGGACTTCGTTTGTATTGGACAAGGCTCATGGGTCTTTTCGGATGATTTTAGGATCATATCAACCGTGGTCTCACTCTGCCGCAACTGGGGACACTGAGGCCTGATGTGCCCCGCCTCCTTGCAATGATAGCACACTCGAGGATCCACTCTCACTCCGCCCTTCTGAGGACAGCTCGCCACTCGATGATCCATGCTCCCACAACCAAAGCAACCCGGACCACCCCGACTACCTCTCGAAGCGCTCTCCCGCTTCCGCTTCTGTCCTTGCATCGGCTTACCGCCTCTGCTCGGACCGGACTGCTGCTGCACAGGTCTCGCATGAAAACTCGGTGTAACAGCTACCACCTCGTCTTTCAGACCCTCCTCAAGCAAAGCTGCAGTCTCAACCAACTCATCAACCGTGCAAAAAGCCCTCACCATGCAACGGTTCCTCAAGTCAACCCGAAGACCCATCAGAAATCTCTGCACAGCTCGTCTAACATAAGACCCGAGCCGGTTGAACTCCACCTCATACTCGCGTACCGACCGATCCCCCTGAGTCAAACTCGCAAGCCTCGACTCTAACCGGTTGAACGCCTCCTGAGGAAAGTACTTGGAGTTAACCTCCTCCACAAAATCCGCCCAAACCATCATGGCATGAACTCTCCGTGCTGCCACACCCCTCCACCAGAGATGCACATCACCCTCCACATAATGGACCGCAATGTCCACTTGGTATACCGCGAGACACCTACTCGAGAGGAAATTCCTCTCTACCCTCCTCAGCCACGCATCAGCGTCCTCAAGATTAGCACCTCCAGAGAAGAACCCCGTGCCAATCCTCTGCATCTGCTCCATCATCCTAAGGTAGGATGGGACCTCCTCAGCAACCGCAGCTGCCACCTGAGGCTGAGCCTCCACCACTACCGGAACCACAGGAGCCTGAGCCGGTACCCTCTCTGGTAACCACTCCAACAACCTCGTCAAAAGATCCACTATGCGATCATCTCGGGCCCGAGCATCACCCGCTGCTACACCCGCAGCACCCGCTGGAACACCAGTCGCACTGGCGCTCACGCCAGCCCCAACGGCACTCACACCGGCCACACCCTCAGACCCAACCTGACTCGCACGCGACTCCTCGACCTGCTCCTCCGGCACACGGCCACGACCCCTACCACGGCCACGATCTCTACCACGCCCTCTAGCCAGCATACGTGCAGAAGCACAAGCTAAGAAAACGAAAAACAATCATCACAATAAAGATACTCACCGTGGAATCTCGCAAGGCTCGGAGAGGATGATTCTAAGACCCCCACACAACACCCAATTTATTCTAGAACCACCTAGGCTCCTAGAACCGTATGGGCTCTGATACCAAACTGAAACGACCCAACTTTTTTTTTTTTTTTTTTTAAACTTCTGGAGATAATTAAACAATACAAGAACAAGTTCTACAGCTTACACAAGCTAACAGCAAAAGCAACAAAAACCCCGAGTCCTAATCATCCTCTCTTCACTGCCTCGATTCCACGATCACGCCTTATCTTTACCTGCATCGACAAAAGTGATGCATCAACATTTGGCTAACCAAACGCTGAGTGAGATTGATCCTCCCAACAACAGGCTACCAATAAGCACAACAATTAGCAATTTACAACACGAAAAATTAATTAACACCAATTAAAACTTCCAGCACAAATAACAATTCAATCCCATGAAAAACTAAACCAACGCCTAGCAATTCTACTCCAAGAAAAGCTAAACACACAGCCTGAAAAATAAACACACAACACGCTTTCAAGGCACAACCAACGACTGGTATCGATCGATACACCCCTGGTATCGATCGATACTAAAACAACACGACTGGTATCGATCGATACTGAAACAACACAAGCCTACCGACAAGGGACTGGTATCGACCGATACTGAAACAACACGCCTGGTATCGATCGATACTAAAACAACTCGAGTCCACCGACAAGGGACTGGTATCGATCGATACACCCATGGTATCGATCGATACTCCCCTGCGACTCACAACCTTCACGAAATCTAAACCCAGAAATCGCCAAGACAAGCCACAAAAATTCATCAATCAAGCTTAACAAAGCACCACACAAGCTTAATTGCTAACCTTTGATCACAACTCACCTTAGATAAGATGGATCGAGCTCTAGAAGACCTACCTCTCTTCCCCCTTAGCTTACGCCAAAACCACGCTCTTCCAACCTCTTCTTCAAGCTTCTCTCCAAGCTCAAACTCTCTTAATCTCGCAAGATCCAAGCTTCACCAAGCTCTTCTTTCCCTTTCTCTCTCTCCCTCTCTCTCTCTCTCACGACCAATTCTGATTTTTCCCAAAAGAATGGTTTATCCATCGTAAGAAGAGAAGAGGAAGAAGACAATAAGGAAACCCCGACTGGTATCGACCGATACAGGCCAGTATCGATCGATACTACCCCCGATATGTATCGATCGATACAAGGCTAGTATCGATCGATACTACCCCAGAACAAACCCGAATTAATTATTTCCCCCAATTATCAATTCTTCCAGAACGCGGGCGTTACAGATACGGTGAGAGGGAACATTCCTGGCATAAACCACGAGTGCTCGTGAAAAACCCCTCAAGTTCCCCGTTCACACATATGGAGAATGAGGCGGTGGAAATGCAGCTATGAATCCATGTAATAAAAATTTCAGGAAGTCTCATTTTTCGAAGAGTAGCGATAATGAAATCCCATCGTACAGTATCGAAAGCTTTTGTGCTATCCAACTTGAGCGCACATCTTGAGGAGATTGAATATTTGTGATAATTCTTTACAAGCTCTGTTGCAAGGAGGACATTCTCTAGGAGTAGTCGGCCCTTAATGAAAGCACTCTGGTTTTGCAGCATTGATTCCGGGAGTAGCTCTTTAAGGCGATTTTCTAGGAGCTTGGAAATGACTTTGTAGAGCAGATTACATCAAGCAATTGGACGATAGTCTTTCATTGTAAGGGCATCATGTTTTTCGGAATCAATGCTAGGATCGTAGCGTTGACTCCCCTTGGCATGTAACCATTCATGAAAAAGGATTGAATTGCGACTATGAAACCAGAGCCGATGACGGACCAAGCTGCTACGAAAAATTATTTTGTGTAACCGTCTGGTCCCGAGGCTTTATTCGAGGGTAAGGAGAGCAGAGTGAAACACTTCATGAATAACCCAAATAAAAGCACTGCAAGAGAACAGTCTATCACAATAGTATATATGAGATCGAATCCACAAAGACCAAGGCCACACTACAAATCTCACAAGTGAAATTAAGCTAAGACGAGAATATGGTTTGATTTGTAAAAGTAATGAAAATAACTAAAAGCAATGTAAATTAAATAAGGAGAAAAATGTTAGGCCAATGGTTTATTCGCAGGAATCCAGAGATCATGAACCAGACAATTATTCATGGAATGATTTAACAAAAGTCTTGAACTCAAACATAAAGATTTAACCAATCCACTGTCGCGGTATTTATCACTAAATCTAACAACCTAAGATTCTGAACTGTCGTTTGAATTTAGAATTCTAGACCAGCATTAACGAATTGGTTTGATATGTTCACGAATCGCCTTAGCATCAGCTTTCGTTGGCTAAGGACAATTCGCTCGTCTATGTTCTTTCAAGCAATCTACAATACTTTTGATGAGTAGATTAAACCCTAGATCAGAGACTAAGTGATCAATTTAGCCTAAGCAATGAACACAAAATAAGCGAAGACCACAAAGATAGATCCTTATCTATGTCTAATTCAATGATTCATAGATCCCCTTGAAACCCTAAACCTAACTATGAAACTACTCAGACATGGAAGCAGAGAACAAGCAAAGAGATAGAGAAAAACTCATAATCGATATGATAGAAAATGAAATAGGGTTTAGAAATTCTTCTCAAAAGATGTAGAGTCAGAGATTCGTCTTCCCATAGCTTACAAATTGCCAAAAGCCAATAGTCTGAATAGAAAAGAGAGCGTAGCCTCAAAAGTGGCTAAAAAAAGTATAAATAGGTCCAGAGTCGTTCTCCACGAAACCCTAGGTAAAACCGAGTCAAAATAAGTGAAAACCAAAATTTCCTTCTTTTTTTGCGTCTTCACAAAAACTAGCGTAACTTTTGATCGCACCGTTGGATTGACCTCAAATCACTTCCAAATGAAAACTAATCCATTGATATATCTTGTATCAAAATTTGAGCTCGATCCATCTGTTGAAAGTCCTTCAACGAATGTCAAACTTCTGATGTCTCTGCATGATTATGCATCTTCATATGCTCAATTTCACCCAAAACGGCTCATTTTCTCCCGCAAGTCACCTAAAATCTAAAAAGACTCGATATAGGACTAAAAAATAATCACAGGTCACCTCCATCCTTCAACGACATAGATCTAAAAATCTGAAACCCCATAAACAAAAGGACAGGAAGAGAAGCAAAAAAAGAAAAAACACTTAAAAGCAAAAACCGGACCAACATCGGAGCTTTGGAAGCCTCCCTCTGTTGGCCGGAATAACGGTCATCGTGTTTTTAGAGAGAAGGGGGAGAGATTTCCTGTTAAAATCTCTATCTTATCTTTTTATTCCCCAAAAGTAATTATTAATTATCACCACATGATCATACATTGAAATCATTCTATGTTCCCCAATTCTTTCACCTTTATCGTTCCCATTTCATATGTTATTCTGCTATGTATCTTAATTGATCATTATTGAATTTACCATATTAACTCGTACTTCATATATAGAGAAGCTTAATGACTATTGATAAGAGTAATTATGGCTTGTTTTTGGGGCATCTGAGGAAGTCTACGTCAATCAAACGTATACATACACATATATTAAATTATGGGTGATTTTGTTTAATATCAATGGTTGACTAGTTAATTAGGTATATGACAATCAATAATCATAAATTAGTTCTCTCTCATGTTAACAAAAAAATTGTAAAATTGACCCTTAACAAAAAAATTGTAAAATTGACCCTATAAGATTACGTAAACAAAAGACTTTGGGGATAGGGTTGCATTAAATGTGATGTTGTTGTCAATGTAACAATTTTGGTGATAATTTTTATATCGTCCATTTAAAAAACTTACCGCCGATAATAACTTGGGTTAGCGTCGATATAAGTTATCTCAATCCAGTGGTTATAACAGTTAGAGTTCTATCTAACAATGTTGATGGTATGTTATCTATGTCGGCGGTAACGTAGATTGATGAACTGTATCTACCAAGATAACAATCTCGGTGATAACTTATTTGTTGTCCATTTAACAAACTTGATGTCGATAATAACTCGGGTTGGCGTTAACAATTTCGGTGATAACTTCTTTGTTGTCTATTTAACAAACTTTACGTCGATAATAATTCGGTTGGCGTTAACAAGTGGAAAGGCTATAAGGTGATTACGAATGTTACAGAGGCTCAACAATATACGGCTGGTCAATTTATCGGTGGTGGAAGGTGGTTAGCGTCGACCGGTTTTCCTTTCTTGCTAACTCTTTAAAATTTTAAAAAAAAATTGAGTTATTAATTTATCTTCCATTATTAATCAACAATGATTGGGTTTAGAAATTAATAAAATCACTCCTATAAGATTAAGCTATGCCAAAGTTTGACATACCTAATTATCTACACGATCAATCTTCTGCTGAACCAAAATAAGATTCAATTTGTAAACCGGGTAAAAAAACTTATTTAAGCCAAACCCGAAAGCCGACCGAGATTCAAACTTCAGTTCCATAGTAGAATAAAATTAATACAAAACCCAGAATGGATTAAATTTTTAGGGCTAACCGGACTATATCCGGTTTGACTGGTTGATTCGAATTCATCAAATAAGATAACCGGGAATCATGTGTTTTGGAAGCCCAATGTTGGTATTGTCACTTCTCGGTTTTAAGACCCCACGAGATTTAGATGGAGATGGCACTTGTTAGAAAGCACATGGCCATTTCAATGTTGCTAAGATAATGCTCTTTTTTCTTCAAAATTCTTTTTATTTGTAGACGTTTTCATGTGTATTTTTCTTGTTTCCAATGTATATACTTGAAAAATGTTCCGATAATTACTTAAATTGTAAAGACTGTTGGGTTCGAATTTGTGTTTTTAACCTGTGAACTTTTTGTGCTCAAGCAAAATATAGCATCTTGATATTAACTTTACTTATGAGTTATGAATGGTTTTTTTTTTTTTTTTAATCAGGGAAAATCCCGAGCCCTTTCGAGCCTGGACTAGTAAACCTGAGGCCCAACACGACGGGCAGGATAGACTACAAATGCGAACATTGGTTTGCAATATTCGTTAAAATAGGGGTTGATAAAAAAAAAAAATTTAAAAACTTGGCTTGCAAATAATTAACAAAAAAACAAAAAAAGAACACGATGGTTTGCAATATTGCATTGGGATTCTATGGAGAGTAACAATAAAGTCAGAAGCCGAATCCATTTTTTATAAAGAGAGAAGAAAAATATTTTTAAAAATTTTCAAATAATTTTTTTTTGGTTTCGGTTGTGCGTTTTTTCGTTGTTTATTTGTAGAATTTTGTTAAAATACCATAAATTTTATAGAAATTTGAGCTATATATATATAATTTTTTCATTTGAAAATTAAATGTAAAAGTATAATAATATATTTATTACTTAAATAAAATAAATTTTAAAATATAGAATTAAATATTTTAATTAATAAATTTAATTAATTTTAAACTACAAATTTTAAGCTCCTACCTGATTTAAAATTAATTAATTAAACAATTTTTCTAAAATCTTGACTAAATCAGAAAAAATCTCTAAAAAGTAAACAAAATTTCATCTTTCTAAATCCACTAAACATTTCTATTTTCTTTAAAACAACAAAGTAGAGATATTTATGAATTTTGTGTTTTGTTCTTTTGAAACCAACAATCGTTTATAGTTAAGGGAAATTCAAGTAAAAACGAATTAGACTTCTAATTTAGTTCATAGCAATTAACCACACATCTGAATTCCATGGTATTTTTGATTTAAAAAAAATGATAAAATTGTTTATTAAAAAAAATGTCATCTAGCAATTAAAAAATATATACTAAATTTTTTAAACTATACGATTAAAGAAAAAGTCACATTTTCTTTACAACATATATACATAGGTAGAAACAAGCCATATGAAACAAAAACTAAGACCATCTCCATCGTACAAATAATTGAGTGTCTTAAAATTAAAAAATATTAAATCTCAGCAAAACAGTAAAGACCCGAGCAAAATTGTGTCTTCCGCATCCGCAAGACCCTGTGTCTTTCCAAAAGTGATGACGTGTCGCGACGTGATAAAAAATCAAATTTTTTTTTATAAAAAAAAAAAAAAAATTAAAGTGGAAGACACCCATCACCCGTGTCTCCGCTGCGGATGCTCTAAAAGGAACGTTCACACATTCGGTATAGGGTGATATGGGCCATTTCGAGGATTTTCCCACGTCATCGACAGCGATCACTCCCCACTTCTTAACTGACTCCACGTGGCCTCTTCTTCCACCGAATTAGGCGATGAGTATCACCATCTTCCACATGTCGAATCCTTATTGGTCCACCTGTTTTATCAGATTACGTACTGAGGTAGCTTCTAGTTCTCGCTGCAAACTTGTCACTTAGAGCATCCTTATCGGATGTAGGGGTCTTCCGAATATTTTTATTTTTTTTTATTTTTTTTAAAAAAAAAAAAAAAAATTTAATGTCGCGACGAATCACGTCGCGATACGTGGCGATTTTTGGGAAAACCAGTGTCTCGCGGGAGACACTGGAAACACTGGGAAGACACAAAATTGTGGGCCCCACACGAGAAGACACCCAAAAATATATGCGATGGAGATGCTCTTAGGATCTTAACGATAGTATAAACACAAGTGATTTAAACCACTGCTACAACTATATATACCTATTTATGTTCTACCATTACCATTGGATGTTTAGTTTGAGATGATGCATTTACGATTTAGGTTTTCACCTTGATTTGGTAGAGTTTTGGCCATAATTTCCCGGTTATTGCCAAAACAAAAATGAATAACGACATATAAAAAGGTTATGACTAGGAGATGTGTGAGTTATGCCAAACAAAGCCATCGCCTGCTGTGCCGTCAATGCCCTAAAGCAAAAAGGAAATACATTGTAACCGAGGCCAAAAGATTTGTAGTACGTAAGGAAAATAGAAGTATGAGATAAAGTTTAAGAAAACAAATGGGTAAAAATCTTCACCCTATATCCAGATTTCAACGTTTTTTGCATAGAAAGGGATATGATCATGTATTAGTACTTAGTAGTCCTGTATAATGAATCTTCCGAAAAAGGACATGAACAAGAAAAAAAAATTACCTTATTTCGGGAAGATATTCCATCCAAACCGCTACCCATTTTTAGGCGAGTTTCTAGCAATACAATTTAATTAAGGGATGTTCAATCCGGATATCGGTTTAGTTTCGGTTCGGTTTTTTCTCGATTTTTTGGTTCACGAGAAATAGCTACCGTATCACTATAATATATACTATTAGATTTGAATGCTATTTGTTTGTTGTTTGTTACACACGTTATGCGAACAAACCCTAAACTGTCTAAAGTTGACCCAATAGCTGGATTTGTATGGTGAAATGGTTGGTTGTGTATACGTTGCTTGATGTATGAAAGCATGGAACCTGATACGGTATAACGTGATATGCATGTTCTTGTGGTGGTGAGAATCTTGTGTCGAGACAAGCGTATGATGTATGGTTAGAGGTTGCATAATGTTAACTGTTAAGTAAAGGAAGGAGTCCCTTTGCCTCACTTGTTTGTTAGGGCTGGCATGTTCAGCTGGAGCACCCCGTTGGGGCACAAGTTCCCATCTTAGGTTGGTGAGCCTCGAGTGTGTATGATGAGATCTTTGGATCTAAGGTCGTGGACTTTTTGGTGATATATTACTCTAATTGCATTATGTTTGTTGCTTGATTTAGGTTTAGACTTGGAAAATCTTGAATTGCATTTCGTCTATGGTGAATTTGTGAGTTTCTTAAGTGAATTTGTGAGTTTCTAAGGCTATTTTCACTGGGGAATCCAAATTAATTAACCTTCCTCTCTCTTCCCCTCTTGCAGGATAGGAAAGACATAAGTGTTTGGTTCATTGTATGTTGGTGGGGATTTATTAACATCTTGAGATCAATCCAAATGGATCAACAAGGCGTCTAACCCACACGGTTATGCCTGGGGATCTAACATCCTCGTCCATGTCCTATATGGCAGGAGACGGGTATTACATTTAACTCATAATGGTTGCCTCGTTAAAAGGGTTTAACAGCCTCTAACCGCCCATCCTTTTAACTAAATATGTCTTTGAATGTTTTCACTCAACATTGATATTGTATGTCATTTGAACTTTCATATTATCCCAATTGTCAAGTAATGAGAGAATAATGATTTGTTGTTCATCATATATTAATATGATCAGCATACTAGAGCTCTTTAATCATTAATATGATCAGCATACTAGAGCACTTTTATCATTTTTGACATGACACGACGATAGCTAGGATGTTGCCTCATTGATTGATTTGAGCGTTTTTATAGTCATTACACCAGCTTTGATCAAATCTTTGAAACTTAGTCGTCGATGTGGCAACCAAAATTTCTTTCAAGGCCTCCTATATATCTTTCACGATTTCGTACTTTTAAAATTCACACATGAGATCAATTCATCAATATGATGCAACTCTGCAAGCGATGCTGTTTTTTTTTTTTTTTTTTTTTTTTTCCAGGTAACGCTTAACTTCTCTCCACAGTGTTATATGGAAGATCAAAAGAAGTTATAACAAAAAAGTTATGGGAAGTTATTACACTAAACTATCCATATTTACCGGTTAACCAAATTGGTCTGGTAGTATGTTGGTCAATCATATGTTCAAACCAGTAAAACAGCTTAACAAAAAAAAAAGAAGTATATAATTTTTGAACAAAATTCAGATTTTTGTGGGTGTGTGTGTGAAAATTAAGTGGGGGTTGTTGTTTCATGGATTTTAATGGATTTGGAAATCCAAACCAAATCCAGTATTATTAGTTCTATAATTTTAAAATTTATGTTCAAATCGAGTGTTATTAGTTTTATGAAAGTTCAAATCCACTGTTATTAGTTTTATGGTTTATAAATACTAATTTAAATCACGTGTTATTCAATCATACGGATTTATTATGGATTTGATTTTACAATGAATTTTAGTGGATTTAGAAAGATTTTCATATTAAAAATAGACTCAAATCTCAGGAAAACCTACAGATTTACAAATATTAATTAAAATCCACATGAAAATCCTATACCGATTTCCAAATCATTAAAATACTTAAACGAATAATACCCTATAAATATTTGTTTGTATTCTAAGGTGGGGTATTGGAATTAGAAATTTAATGGAATAGAAAAGAATTGATAATTCTATTTAATTATAGTGTTATTCAATCATGAATTTCACTAATTCTATTAAATGCATGTGTTATTGGATTAAAGATTTGGTGTCAATCTTTCAAAATGCTTTAAATTCTTATGTTATTCAATTGAACAAATTTTTAATTCTATTAAATGTTAGTGTTATTCAATTTTAAATAGATTTCATAGTAATGTCATTTGAAAGGAATTTAATAGAAAATTTACTGCAGACATATAAAGAATCAATTCTCAACCTTTACGGTGGAATTTGAATAGAATTATATATATAACCAAAACTATTGAGATTTTACACATACTATAATAGATATGCTTCTACATGTATATGTTTGTCATTTTATATATATTCTATATATATGAATCTATAGATTTCAGTTAAAAAAAATTCAAAATTCAATTATATATATATAAAACATGTATATATACTATATATATTCATGTATATAATACATATATATAATATATGTTTTGAATATATATATATAAATGTTGGTATCATCTACAAGAATTTGCTGGTGAAGGACGTGATTCTAACACTCCGTCTAAGTTATTCAACCTTCGTATATATATTCGGTTTGGTTAGGTTCAGGTTATCCGGGTTTTAGAAAATAGGTCAATTCGGGAATAAATTTTATATCAGTTCAATTTATTATAATTCGGTTTGGGTTCGGTTTCGGTTCGAGTCCGGTTCCGTTTTGGACAAATAAAAATAATTAATTAAATTAAGTAATATTTTAGATTTTTAGTATATTTTAACTATATTTTATATATTTAGTTAAAATTATTAATTATTTTTTTAACTTTGGTTAGTTTGATTAATTTCATTAGGTTTTATATAATCTGGGTTCGGTTCGGGATCATGTAATTTAGTATATTATATAATTCGGTTCGGGTTCCGGTTCGAGAAATTTGGTTCTGGTTCGAGAATTTTGTCAGTTCGAGAATTTAGCCCACTCCTAAAATTTACAAAAATTCATTACCTATTAAATTCTTTTGCATTTTTTTAAAATCTAGTCAATAAAATTACATTAGAAACCCACCAAATACTTTTGAATTCTATTAAAATACTTGAAACAATCTACAATTGAATTATTTCAGATTGTATTAAATTCTTAGATCTAATACCACCCCTAACCCTTTTATCTGCAAATTTTAGGAGATACACACGTAATAGAATATTCTCAACGCGCCTGTAGCTTCCTTAGGCTCTTCTCTTTTACTTCGTCTCGAGGGTAATCTTCTCTCTTCTCTCTTCTCTCTTCTCTCTCCTCGTGAAATCATGAGTATGGAAGCATCGGAGCTTCAAGATCTCTCTGACGACGCCGATTACGCTGCATCTCAACTACAAGTTTGCTTTTCTGACTCTTTGTTTTTTTTTCTTCCATTCCTGCGTTTCCCTTTCGCAATTTTCGTACTAGTCGATCGTAATCGCAGTCAAATTTCTCCGCCTGCCATGCGAATTCGTATTCGTTTTTCTCCATTCGAGTCGATCTCTAAGTTTTGTTGGATTGATCGTTTGATTTTTGTTTCTATTTCTCCTGATTTTGTTCAGGGATCGGCTAGCATGATGCGTTGCGACAGCGAGAAGAGAAGTTCATCTAGTGAACACGAAGGCGCTGAATTGATATATTTGAAGGATAACGTTGCAATTCACCCCACACAGTTCGCATCGGAGAGGATTAGCGGTAGATTGAAGTTAACTAAGCAAGATTCTGTTCTCTTCCTGGTAATCATTGCAACTCTGTTTCATTCCTTTTTTGAAGTCTTTCTTTGCTTTTGTTGTATGTATATGATCCAAGAATTTAGGGGACGAATTGATTGCTTGATGTACAGTTTTGTATTCGTTCCGTTACTTGAGATTCTAGCATTTGATATATTGAGTGGTTTTTTTTTCCATGGCTAGTCGTGGATTCCGTACAAGGGACAAACCTCAAATGCAAAGCTATCAGAGAAAGGTAACCAGGATTTGTTTAACTAAATCAGTATATGTTGGTATTGAAGAAAATTCCGTAACGTTGTTCTTAGTTTCTCTATCTTTTCTAGACAGGAGTCTTTATACCATCACAGCAGTTCCATTCACAGAAGTGAGGTCCATCAGGCGACACACTCCTGCTCTCGGATGGCAGTATGTAATTGTTGTGCTGTCTTCTGGTAAGCAAAACCTTCGGCTGCTGCTTTAGTTGAGATATATTCATAAATGAAAATCTTGAATCACTATTTGGGATGGTCAATTGCATCAACAATGAAATCAAAATGGTTTACATCTGTAGTTTTTTTATAAACGAATTTTCTCACTAATTAAGATATTTGGAACTTAATAGTGAAAATGATCTATGAAATGACTGGTAAAAGTCTGTTGTCTTTCTAGTGGGTTTTGACACTGGTCAATGGGATGTGATTCTCGTTTCCCTTCTCTACAAGTCGAATGATTTAGAGAATGTTAAGCGTTTAAAATGACCTGCAGGACTTGCATTTCCGCCTCTGTACTTCTACAATGGAGGAGTCAGGGAGTTTCTGGCCATAGTGAAGCAACATGTTTTTCTTGCAAGGTTTGTGTCTGATTTGAGATAGTCTTTTGTCCATGGCATGTATTGTTATGCTTATTTATGGAAAGCATGTCTTTATATCTGTGGGTTTACTGTATCGAAGTTGTTTAGGGATGCACAATGTATTGTTACTTTCAGACGGCTTTTATAGCGCTTGTTACTTACTCATCAGGGAAACCTGATATGAAAATTTGTGGACGACCAAAGTTTATCATCGTATGGAACTGGATGAGTCATTACATAGTTATGCCACAGATAATATAGTCTTACATAATCTTAGTTTTTTATAGGTCGGCAGAAGATGCAAATGTGTTCCTTGTGAATGATTTCCAGAGTCCCTTGCAGGTAATTATATCAAATCATCTCATGTTGGGTGGAGTGATGATTTTGGTTTATCTTATGAGCTAATACATTTTATGATTATATCCGACAGAGAACTCTTTCTTCATTGGAGCTGCCAAGTTCGCTGCCTGTTGCAAGTGGACAATCTACATACCCATCAGACGGAGGATCTTCTAATGATAATCAAGGGAGAACAAGTGCAGGTGTTGATAACAGAGTTTCTAGTGTTTCCCAGTATGGACTGAGAAAGCACAAGAGTCATGATCCCACTCGTGATCTTTCAATTCATCTTCTAGAGAAGTTTTCTCTGGTTACTAAATTTGCTCGAGAAACAACCACTCAGTTGTTTTCTGAAAACAATGGCTTTGGTTCGGTTGACAAGAGATGGAATAACCAACCTGTGCATAATTATCATGAAAAGTTGTCAAATATTGCTGAGGAAAAACATCTTGAAAGCCCTCATACTTACCCTGAAAAGGAGCATCTCAATGATGAAGAAATTTCTATTAACGTTGATGTCCCTGCTGATCCCTTAGAGGTGAGGGTCATTTTTCTTTTCACTTTTTGTTATAAGCATTAGCATGTTGGTGAAAATTATATCCGTATATTGTGAATCTTCCTGTGCCTCATAATGCAATGTCTAGTTTTCTTTCGTCTTTTGGATATATTGTCATTTATCTTAAACGTGGGGGTTGAAAGTCATACTAGTAAGACTTAATTCCATATATCGTTAAAAAAGTTTCCCTTGCCTATGATTCATTATGGATACCTGATTGACAATCATCAGGACAGTGGTATCTTAGTTATCCTACTGGGCATAATTCGATCGATAGAATGTTTCCATGGGTGAACTTGTGCATGCATTTCAGTTGTGCTTGTACTTTCAGTTATTTGGAACACTACCTAGGTACTAGTGCCTATTTGAGTTACTGCACTTTTTCTTGTTCTTATTAAAATTTGTTGGAAACACAGCTCTGAAAGTATTTCGTTCAAGGCTAATCAATTTGTAAATTTAGGCATGTTAAGCATAGATTTAAATGCTCAGCTTAGTTGATACCCACTTCTGCAATACATGTGGATGCTTTACCTTGTATTAGCAATATAAGCTTTTTCGGATGGAGTTCTTTTTATGCTTCATTAACACCAAGTATCTGAAACTGATGATTACTTGATCACTTGTGGCACTTACAAGTAAAATATGGAACTTATGAATTTGTTATAGATTTAATATGGAACTGTTCCTCCTTTGCAGTTTAACAAGTTGAGTTTGGTGTGGGGAAAACCAAGGCAGCCACCAATGGGTTCTAAAGAGGTAAGCACTTTTGAATTCTGCAATTTTCCAAAGTCCAGAAAGTTTAGAGAGGAAATTCTTTTGGGTGCTGTGTTACATTTTTTTTACTAAATGGTAGAGAAGAAATGATATATCACCAAGCATTGTTGTGAAGTTTAAAATATCGACAAAGTATGTGCACCCTGGTGTAGAATATGTTTTGCTTCTTTGTTTGCTAAATGTGTACGCATAAATGTTCTATTTTATTTCCATCTTTAGTTAAATTCAAACCTTTTCTGGGCTCTCAGTTCACAGCATTCTTGGATTCTGAAGGGCGAGTTGTGGAATCAAAAGCTCTTCGAGAGAGAGTTTTCTATGGAGGCATTGAGCACCAATTGCGAAGAGAGGTTAACTTTTCTATTTCATAAGGAATTTTAATTTTGGTTTGCATAATTATATGCAGGTTGATAACTTAGGATCACCATTATAGGTCTGGCCCTTTCTCTTGGGATATCATGCATATGACTCGACGTATGCAGAGAGAGAATATCTTCTATCTGTCAAACGGATGGAATATGCAACATTGAAACAACAGTGGCAGGTTCGTTCATCATCATTTCACATCTTTTCTAGGTTCCTTAATTGGCTATGTAGTTCCTTGGCAGGATGATGTCTGAGCTAATTAAATAAAATTGAGGTGTTCCTAGACTAGCTTTTTTCCTTCATGTTCGATGCACTAACAAGTATTAATACTTTTTGACAGAGCATCTCCCCTGAACAAGCAAAAAGATTCACAAAATATCGGGAGAGGAAGGGGCTGATAGATAAAGATGTGGTAAGAAGAGTTCGAGAATATTGTTCGATGTGCTGTGCCCTACTCATCGAATTCCTATTGAGCTAAATTCCTTGTTTATTTCTTTTTGTGTAGGTGAGAACTGATAGGGCCTTTGAATACTATGAAGGGGATGACAATCTGAACGTCAATAGCATGCGTGATATCCTGTTGACCTACTCCTTTTACAATTTTGACCTGGGTTACTGCCAGGTACTGAATTACAAGTTGACGGTGTCCTTACTGTTATGTTTCCATATTTTTGTGTCGGGTGGCCCCACTTAGTGTATATGCAGGAATGCTGGACACTCTTGTATTTCTGGCTTTTGCTTTGAATTTTCCCACTGTGGTTTAACTGACAAATGTTATTCTGGCTGTTAGGGAATGAGTGACTATCTGTCTCCTATCTTGTTCGTGATGGGGGATGAATCAGAATCCTTTTGGTGTTTTGTGGCACTGATGGAACGCCTTGGACCCAACTTTAATCGTGACCAGAATGGGATGCATACTCAGCTCTTTGCACTCTCAAAGGTCTGTAATTTTTTCTCGAGAACACCTCTACAGTTTACATTTTGCATTTCTTCCTTTCTATCAGCACTCAGCATCAATGTTGGGATCTGAATCTGGAGCCTTTTCATTTTCATTTTTCATTGTCACACAGCTGGTGGAGTTGCTCGATAGCCCGCTGCACAATTACTTTAAGCAGAATGACTGCTTGAATTACTTCTTCTGTTTCCGCTGGATCCTGATACAGTTTAAAAGGTTTGTTTCGTCTTCTCTGCCTCTTTCAATTTAAAATACCTGAAATACAGTTCTATCACACTGAAAGTGAATGAAGAGAAGCCCCAATACTCTTTTCTTATTTTTAAGAAGAAATCTCGTTATTGTGATTTTTGGCTGTTTGTATTTGATTCTAGTGGCAATGTGTCTCAGGGAGTTTGAGTACGAGAAGACAATGCAGCTATGGGAGGTGTTATGGACCCAATACCTCACGGAACACCTTCACCTATATGTTTGTGTAGCGATCTTGAAGCGATGCCGCAGCAAGATAATGGGAGAACAGATGGATTTTGACACTCTGTTAAAGTTTATCAATGAGCTGTCTGGGCATATTGACCTCGATTCGACAGTCAGAGATGCCGAAGCACTTTGCATATGTGCTGGTGAAAATGGTGCTGCTAGTATCCCTCCAGGAACCCCTCCTTCATTACCCCTTGATGACGGTATCTTATATCCTCAGGACGATGATGTTTTGTAAGTATTACGACTATGCTTTTTCTTCAGGACATGTTACCAAGATTTGGATTGCTTTTACGGACAGTTATTAAATCAATGGACATATGCTTTTTTTTTGTTTTCTTCACTTGATTGATACCCTGGAGTTGAATTTAGTTAGGGACAGGTATTGTTCTGGAGTTGATGATAAGGTAAGAATAGGATCCTTAATGAATTAGGGCTTATTACAATTCATGATTAATTCTTGCGTAGACTACGTCCCTCCCTCAATGTTAATTGTATAACTAAATCAAATATGATTCGCAAAGTCTATGCAAGAATATATCCCTCGAGATAAATTAAGGGAACTCCATCCTACAGCAGAGGAAAGAAATCGGTGAAGGCAAAACATGGGTCAAACACAAGAGTGTCTGGGTAGTGGGAAATTAGAGGCAGGGGAGATCCTATGCGGGCGTCATAGCCAAAGCAGTTTGTCTCCTCCATCCAGGTAGTGTCCTCTTCTCCTTCCCCTCCTCCTCCTTCTCCATGGCTTCTTCTCACTTCTGTAGACATAACTGGCTTATCGATGAAAGGAGTGGCTTCGACTGATTCAGGTGCATTCTGTTTCCTGGAATTGGATTTCTTGTTCAAATGGGTATTCCAGTAGTTCTTGACTTCGTTGTCAGTGCGACCTGGAAGGCGACCAGCGATCAACGACCATCTGGTTGAAAAGAAGACGTAGTAGTTAATATTTAAAAGAAAGTGATGAGAAGGAGAATCAATGGTAGGTAAAAAGAGGAGATACCGGTTGCCCAGAAGTTTATGCATGCGGATGATGAGGTCTTGTTCTTGAGGTGACATGCCGCCTCTTTTGATATTTGGTCTTAGATAGTTCTTCCATCTCAACCTACAGCTTTTCCCTCCTCTCTTTAATCCTGCACACACAAACAAGAAAACAAATTCCTAATCCCCCAAAACTCCAACTTTCTGTTTTTTTTTGGAGTAAATGAAACAATATGTGGAAATTCGGGTTCGGACCGGATCTACGAGAGATGTCTGCCCAGTTTCCTTCTCCATGAGTCTCGATATAGCTTTTCAATATCATGTCTTCTTCAGGTTTCCACAACCCTCTTTTCACATGAGACTTGCCTTCTTCTTTCCTTTTCTCCATCCTTGTTCTTTGCCTCCACAGTCTTGCAAGTGAGGCGTGTTTGTTATATTATGCGCATAAAGTGGGAGTTTCCAACTTTAGCTCTTACATGTGGGGCTATCTGTTAAAATTATTGAATGGAAAAAGAGTACTTTTCAAACAGTAAAACTACTGTAAATTCGTGCAAATTATAGCTGTAAAAGCTATAGTTCCTTTGTTTTTAGCCTCAGTATTGTTACAAATTATTGGCGCTTTAAGGCAAACATATAACCAAGGCAGATCAGAGGTTGGAGATTGCCATCAACCTCGATACCTGCGTAACTCCATTCCCACTTACTCTCTTTCTTCAATCACACTGATATTCTATTTCTTTCTCTATACAAATATACAAATACCACAACATCTGCATTAAAGCTTAGAGTTATAGAAATCATTCCAACATGTTCAAAATTGTTGTATACAAGTAAGTGAATAACCCATATTTTTTTCTAAGTTTCTGTTTCAACACACTTGCAAAGAAACAGAATACCTCACAAATACAGCTTGTGCGTTTACAGCTGTTGCACTTCAACAGTTTTTTATCGCTCAAAAAGATAAATGACGTGCAGTTTCAATGTTTTTGCTCAAAATGGTTGTTCGGCCGTGCATACCCAACACTAGTGCATATAATAAATGGATAATAGATTAATATCCAACATGTCAATTTAAATGTGGTTCAATTCAATGTGGGTTATTATAATAAAGTTAAGAGAAAATAATTTATACTTTGTTTTTAAACATTCTTTTTTTGGAAACTGCTTATGCGGGCCAATAGGAGAGTGAAATCCTTATCTGGGATCAAAACATTATTTTGCTTTCAAAGTAACGTGCAACATAATCAGGGCATCGAGAAGAAAACCTGGAAAAAAAAAATGCCAACAAAAATAAAGGAGCTCACAACAAAACCTGTAAACTTGAGACAAAACTAAGACTCTATCTTATAAACTTGAGATCTTCTACATAGTCTACAAAGGTGTAAACTCTAGCACGACACTCTTCAAAACCTTGGATTCCTACTTTTTTTAGAGTGTTCTCCTCGGGATTGAAGTAGAAAACAAAGAAGGGTTTATATGTATAGTCCATGGAAAAAATAATTTCACCAGTAGCAGTCACTCCAGCGAGTGAAACGTCGCCCTCCACGACAACATTCACTGAAAAAGTGTAGTCACGTTTCAACCATTCTTGCTTCTGGGTATCCTCTAGAATCCACAAACACAACCTAAGGCCACACCTAGGCTTGTCATAATCTGGACCGTCCCAATGCCAACTAATCACGCCTAATTTACCCTTGTAATTTATCAGTTTAGTACATGGAGAAGATAGGTATACGTCCCTAATACGTTCTGCCTTAAGAAAGCTAAGCTCTTCATGTCTAACATCAAAGCAAGCTATCTTATACACATCCCTGGTTACGCCAGCTTTGTAATACAAAACCCCATCGATGCATATCCCTTCACCTATAGAATAATGAACGGGTAATCGGATCTTCCTCCATGGCAATTTTCCAGTTGTTGGTAATGTCAGAATCTGCTCCTCTTCATGTCGTGATCCACGAAGTGAGTTGCATATGGTCAGTACCTTGTATTGTTTGCCAATCGGATCATACCCTAATTAATAAGCTTCTCGAATCGCTTTTCCTTGTCTGTTGAGGTAATCTTTCGTTCTGTCCCGTGCTAGGGTTACATATCACAGGCAATTCAACTAATTTATTCTCCTTTGAGAACCGAATACTTGGGAATAAGACCAAGCCAGAGATAGGCCCACAAATTTTTGGGCACCTGTCTCCACGGAACTCCATTTGAAGATCGGCGTCTAGTACAAAACGAGGCTTCTTATCTGGATTCTGCGGCTGAGGCGACGAGAAGAAGCACCACTCACGGTAATATTCCACGGCGAATAAGAGACGCGGCCGAGTCGAGGACCTGGTCAGGAACAAGTCGGTGAAATCTGGACGGCTTAGCATGGACGCGTAGAACTTGGATGCGAGACCAAACGTAGCGACTGACTTAGCAGACGATCTCGAGAGTATCTCCAGGATGATGTCCATCGGGAGGTGATCCGAGTTTTCTTGTGTCGATGCTTTTCTCTTCATCGAGTTTTCTTTTCTCTTCATCGAGTTTGAAGAAGATCTTAATTTAGGGTTTTAAGGGAAATCTCTCTCACTCGAAAAAAAATAGAAGTCGAAGTTCGAATGGAGTTGGAAATTTTTTAAGGCAAATTAAATATAGTAAAAGTAAAGGGACATGTATATATGGGCTTAGGTTTGGTGGAGAGATGTTTGGGTTTTGGCACAAACCTTTTCCAATTAAATTTAGTATTAATTATGTTGAGAAATGGAAACTTCACACGAATTCCAATAGAATATATACACGTAATCTTTCTTAGTAAGACATTGTAACAGAGGGCTAAAAGATTTGTGACGCAAGGAACGTAGAAAAACGAGATATGGTTTAAGGGAAGAAACGAGTAGAAATCCTCACAAATATTCACACTTTAACAATCGTTTCCTGGAAAGGAATCAGATCAGTGAATTCATCCACAAATGGGACATGAACAAGAAACAAAACCTTAACTCGGGAAGCAGTATCCATCCAAGCAGCGACCCGTCTTTAGGTGCGATTCTAGCAATACAATCAGATGGATTCACATCAGCTGTAAAATCTTTTCACTACAAAACCATTCTTTTGTTTTTTCTTTTCATTACAAGAACCCAAGTACCAAAGGAACAGTATCGATCATGACACTAACCAAAACATTGATTTCCTGCGATCAAGTGAAGTTTTAAATAAAAAATCCCAAAGTAGAAGAAAGAAGAGAATGTAACTTAGTGTATCAAGTTTGGTTTCATATCTTGCTCTACACGTAATAGCCATATATATAAAATCCTTCAAGGACAGATTTTTTTTTTTTTGGAAGACAATTATTCATTTATGAATTAATGCACACCATCAGTACCTCCCAAACATTCGCCGATAATTCTCCGTTAATATGCTCGAGTTCATTAAAGAGTTACTTACTTCATGACCATTATATCTCACCGTATGCTTGAAAGTAACTGCAGAGAGGTAAGAGCATAAACTGTCACCTTTAGTATATAATACATAGCAATGTATTTGAATCACGGGCTCATGAATATCATCAGCAAGTTATATTGGCGAAAGAATACAAAGAACACCACTTAATATATGCAGTATCAATTTCAATCCGATATAGTGTAGACGATCCATCACTCCCAAACAAGACTTTCCATTATAATTAGTATTCACTCTCATTGTAGGTAAAAGCATTTACACATCATATGAAAGATGGTCGGGGACGGGCTACTGACCGGAAATGCTTTTTCCCTTTCTCCATCCTTGTTCTTTAATTTGCCTCCACAGTTTGTAAGTGAGGCGTGTTTGTGATATAATATATTAATATGCGCATAAAGTGCAAGTTTCCAACTTAAACCCTTACACGTGGGGGCTATCTAACAAAACTATTGAATGGGAAAAGAGTACTTTTTTTTGTCACAAGAAAATACATTAGTACGAATCTGCCAAAAACGAAATTTCAAAGTCTAACCAAAAAACACATATGTGCCCACATAAGAAAAGACACGGTTCTGGGTGCAAGCGCTCCCAGCTAGGTAGTCCGCTTGTTCGTTCCTGGTTCTCGCCTTTTTTAGGCTGCATAAGCAATGTAGAAAACTGCATGCATATGGGCTGCCGTTTTTAGATGAAGGCTTCTACATGGGCCTTAGCGAGCGAGCCCACATGCGATTAGGGTTAACTACGCTTTTCTGCTATTAAGTAATCTTATTATCCTAATTTCTGATGTATTCTGAAACTTTCTGCCTCCATAGTAAATCAGTCTTCTTTGCCCATGAACATAACAACATTGTTGATGAATCACGTTAAACCTGTGCGTGTTCTTTACGTTTACTGTTTTCTTCTCACATCCGTTACAACAACAATATTTATTAATTTACATTTTCATGAGAGTTTCAACCATTATTTCTAATAGTGGTACGTACGACGATCTCATCCACAACTTCCATAGTAGTACACAATTTCTATTTTTTTGCTAAACACAATTTCTAAATAAGTTGATTTTGCTTGATCCTTAGTCTCATTCTAACTTTTTGAGATGTTCTTGTCCATCATCTATTTCTCATTTATTTAGTAGCATTGGCATACATTTTCATATGGGTCAGCCTTTTTTTTTTTTTTTTTACGAGATCTCATAATGAAAAATTAATACAATATAAAAAAATGGATGTAGACTATTGGAGTATTGCTTCTACTGATTTTTATTTTGACATGCGCTTGTAATAGTTTGGCTTATCCGTCGCTGTCGAGGACAAGTGCTCCGTTTAGATAGAGAGCGTGATCACATCAACACCCACACCTGTACCAAAAGATGGGCTGGATATCTCTCCTGGTGTATTTAAGCCTTCATTCTCTGCGGCAAGACACACTTGGGATCAAATCCGAACAAAAGGAAGAAAGGTAGACTAAAGCAGCACCGTGTGGTTTAGACAATCTGTCCAGAGATATGCTCTTGTTACATGGTTTTATTCGCTACTCGATACATGTTGTTTCTAAGCTTCGGTGTCGACAATACCGATTTAATTTCTAATGTTAGATCTTCCGTTTGAGGGAGTTCTAAACTTTTCTTGTCTTTTTTTATTTCTTTTTTCGAACAAGGTCTATCTTATGGCTTTAGTAGCATCTTTTGTACGCAGTACAACTTGTAATCGTTTATTTTTAAATGATATTCACATACTTATCAACAACAAAAAAAACTCTCTAACAGGTGCCCGTACCCGAGCTTGGGGACAACTGCGCATGCTTGTATACTTTGTGGAGAACGTGATGAAACAAGGGACCAGCTCTACTTTGCATGTACTTATTCGTATATGGTCTGGTCAGAACTTACTCACAAGCTGAGTATTATAATAGAATTATCTCCCTACACTACGCTGATGAAGCCATTAAGTACGGGGTCTTCTTCAACCTTGGAAGTTGGAACTATATTCGGTCATAGTTTTTTCTTCTTTCAAAAGTATATTTGTTTGTAAATAAACTCAGTTTTATTAATTAATAAATTTCACATTACAAAAAGAAAATAACATCGAATGTTCAATATTTTTTTTCAGTTTTGATTTTGATCACAGAAACTTTGGATATTATTTCATCGCTTTAGAAAAGTAGAGATTTTTCAGCCATTTTTCCTTTTCTGTTTTTATAAATAACTTTGACTATTTATTGATTAAACTCTTCTATAAACAAAAGATTTCAAATAGTGTGTTCAACTCTATTAGATCTTCTTCTATAATTTCTTCATTTGATTAAAATAGTTTCTCGAAATATAATAAATAGAATGTATATATATTGAGCACATACATTATAGACATTCAATATAACTCTTTGAATATCATTTGAATTTTTCATTTTCAAGAAATGGCAAAAATGTCTTCATTGTTGACGTTCTTCTTCATCCTCCTATCTTCCATCATGATCCACCACCTTCCCGTGGTGAGCTCCGCACAATGGTGCGTAGCAGCTGTGACTGCGACGAATGTGCAGCTACAAGCAAATATAAATTTTGGGTGTAGTCAAGGGGTTGATTGTAGACCAATCCGACCAGGTGGATCCTGCTTTAATCCCAATACTCTCATAAATCATGCGTCGTTTGTGATGAATGCTTATTACCAGAGCCATGGTCGCACCAGAGAAGCATGCACTTTCATTTTCGGCAATATCGGCACATTAACTGTTACAAACCCTAGTTATGGTGGTTGTGTCTTCGGATCTTAGAAATATCCGAAGATTCATGGAATATGTAGTAGAATGAATAATTCTGCAATTCCAATTTTTTTAACACCAATTATATAATTACGAAATATTGCGATATACGTTCAAATGTTTCTTGAGTTTAACGAAAAAAAAAGTAATTGCATTGCTCGGTATCTTTAAATTAATTTTTGGAATAATTGGAAAAAATGGACCAAAAAACTCACTTATTGTCCCATTAATACTTTTTTACTATGCATTATCCATTAGGATTTATAATAATTGAAATCCTAAATTATCCCTAAATAATATTTAAAAAAAAAACTTTTTTGTAAACTTTTAAAAAATTCTAAATAAACAGAAAATAAACGTGAAAACTTAATAAAATGACAGTGATTGTTATGACGGAGTAAACTCCAAATCGTTGTCGGCGACACATGTCTCCGGCTTGAAATCTCCGGCGCCGATCCAATTTTCATCAAAGGCAATTGGTACCACTCTCGTTTCGATATCTCCGTCATTCTCTTGGATTTGCTATGGTTAAAAAACCCCTAAACTCATACTGCTATTGGGTCTCTTAGGTATTCGGATTTTGATTTTTGGTTTTAACTGGGATTGAAGCGACTGAGGAGGAGGTGGCGGATCGAGCCGCACAATGGGACCAGCCGGTGTCGGAGTATCTCCAGCTCGCCGAGCGGTACTTAGGGTTTCAGCAGCCTGATTATGTCTACGGTTTCTCCGCTTTTTCTGCATTTCAGGTTTGCAATTCCAACTAATTTCTAATGTCTTTTGCGTTTGTCTTACTCGAATTCGAATGGATTTTGATAATGTGAAAATTGGTTCTGATGACTCTGAAAGTGGGAAGGAGCTGTTAATGAAGACGGAAGGATGCCTAGCATCTGGGATACATTCGTTCACTCTAGTAAGCTCTTTCACAAACCAAAAGAAGAGTTAAAGTTCATAATATATTCTAGGGTTAAGGGTTTACTCACAATCAATCTTCCTAACGATGCAGATATAGCCTGTGATGGGTATC
The DNA here is from genome assembly GCA_002933915.1 of Eutrema heterophyllum. NCBI lineage: Eukaryota > Viridiplantae > Streptophyta > Magnoliopsida > Brassicales > Brassicaceae > Eutrema > Eutrema heterophyllum. The sequence goes on from PKMM01056681.1 coordinate 375,255, forward strand.
ATATTTATAAGGTTTTGTCAGTGGACTCATGTTCCTCTTTGATTAATTTGTTTCTAAGTTTCTGTTTGGAGACCCTTGTAGAAATCATTCCAACATTTTTGTTTTATACAAATAAGTGAATACTTCAAAATTTGTTTCTAAGTTTCTGTTTCAGCACACTTGCAAGAAACTGAATACCTCACAAATACAAGTTATACAACTTGTGCGTTTACAGTTGTTGCATTTGAACAATTCTTTATAGCTCAAAGAGATATATAAATGATTTCAATGTTTTGCTAGCTCAAAATCAAGAAAGCACTATTCATCTAATATGACATCATAAAATATGTCACGTTTTTAATAAGGAGTCTTAATTAAGCTTGTATTATTTTCAAAGTTCAATACAAACCAGTGTTCTAAAATAAAATATGTTCTACTAGTCGGGCGGTCGATATTTTTCTATAGAAATTTGTATATATATATTAATTATATACGATATAAAATCAATAAATATTGTATAAGCATCAAATTTAAGCAAATTCATAATTCTTATTTGATTATATTAAAGAATTTTTGCTCAGATATACACCTTTAGCTGATTTAGCCTTAGAAGAAGTCACGAGTCTCATGACCGATGTGGGATTATATACAAATTAAAATAATAAATAGTGTATAAACATCAAATATATACATTTAGTGAACGATGTGAGCTATGTGTCCCATCACATATACCATCACATTTTACAATAACTGGGCTTTTTTGTTTTCTCAAGGCCCATAGTAATAATTTGTAAGTTACAAGTTAACTATTGGTGTAGATTTAAAGCGGTTTATGATCAAACCGTATAATCAAGCCGTACAGGTAAAAACGGTACAGTTGCTGACCGCTCAGCGCCTGGACAACGTATAATCGCCCGATTTGGCCGAATTTTAGAACACTAAAACACAAAACAATTAATTAGTCTGTTAATTCGGGTATCATTAAAACAGAGAAAAACGAATAATGCTATAGAGGTCTTTAAAGAACATTCAGGCTATAATATCATTACGAAAGGATCGATGTTTTATGCAAATGCAATTAATGTTGGATCAAACATTGTTTTGCTTTCAAGTAACGTGGAACACAATTAGGGCATCGGGAAGAAAACCTAGAAGAAGAAGAAGAAAATGATAAGCCAACAAAATGATGGAGCTCGCAACGAAACCTGTGGATGAAAAAGTCACATCAACAGGCAAACTAGCTAGACCCTATCTTATAAACTTGAGATCTTCTGTATAGTCTACAAAGGTGTAAACTCTAGCAGGATTCACAGACGACTCTTCAAAACCTTGGATTCCAACTTTTTCGAAAGTGTTCCTCTCAGGATTAAAATAGAAAACAAAAAAGGGTTTAAATGTATAGTCCATGGAAAAAACAATTTCACCAGTAGCAGCAGTCACTCCAACGACTGAAACACCGCCCTCCCCCTTAACAACTATATTCCCCGACAATTTGTAGTTACGCATCGACCATTCATGTCTCTCGTCATCTTCTAGAATCCACAAACACAACTTAAGGCTAGGCTTTAGATAAACTGGACCGTACCAACGCCAACTAATCATGCCTAATTTACCCTTGTAATTTATCAGTTTATTACTCCAAGAAGATAGGGATACGTTCATGGCAGTAGAGTGTGCCTTAAGGAAACTAAGCTTTTCATGCCTAACATTAAAGCAAGCTATCTTCTTCCCACCCTTGGTTACGGCTACATAATACAAAACCCCATCGATGCATATTCCTTCACTTATAGGATAATGGTTAGCGTTGTATATGTCAGTATATGGTTCTCTCCAGAAAATAATCCACGAAGTGAATTGCTTATGGTCAGTACCTTGTATTGTTTGCCAATCGGATCATACCCTAATAAGCTTCTCGTATCGCTTATCCTTCTCAGTTGAGGTAATCTTGCGTACTGTCCCGTGCTAGGGTTACATATCACCGGCTAATCTCTATTCTCCTTTGAGATCCGAATTCTAGGTAAAAGGACTAAGCTGGAGACAGGCCCACAAATTTCTGGGCACATGATTTCTCTGAACCCCTTAAGAAAATCGGCTTCTACTACAAGAGAAGGCTTCTCAACTAGATTCTGAGGCTGAGGCGATGAGAAGAAGCGCCAGCCTAGGTGATATTTGACGGCGAATAAGAGACGCGGCCGAGTTAAGGACCTGGTCAGGAACAATTCGGTGAAATCTGGACGGTTAAGTATGGACGCGCAGAACTTGGATGCGAGACCAAACCTAGCGACTGACTTAGCAGACGATCTCAAGAGTATCTCGACGATGATGTCAATTGGGAGGGGATCCGAGTTTTCTTTTCTCTTCATCGAGTTCGAAGAAGATCGTGTGTTGGTAGTCTAATTTAGGGTTTAGGGTTAAGTTCTGTTGATTGATCCGTAACTCTGTTTCGTTCTCGTTTATCAAAAGAAAAAAAAACTCTGTTTTGTTCTCGGGGAGAAATTTCAAAACAAATGGGCCTAACAAATTAATGGGTCATACTCAAAATCTACACTAGATAGATAAAACACAATTAAACCAAAGATGTCTTGTTTGTCGCCGAGCTGGTCCAAATGCTCCTCGATCAAGGAAGATATGTTTCTTCAGCTTTCTTCGTCCCATGCCACAACTACAATCAGATTTGCGATCTTCTTCTTTCTTCAGCTCGCTCCAGATCGACTTCTAAAGGACTTCAGCTTCATGGCTATATCGTCAAATCAGGCCTTTCTCTTATCCCTCTCGTCGCTAACAACCTCATTAACTTCTATTCCAAATCCCAGCTTCCACTGGAATCTCGCCGAGCTTTTGAAGATACCCCGAAAAAGAGCGCGACGACTTGGAGCTCCATCATCGCCTGCTTCGCCCAGAACGAGCTTCCGTGGATGTCTCTCGAGTTTCTCAGGAAAATGATGGCGGGAAACCTTCGGCCGGATGATCATGTTCTCCCGTCAGCTACGAAGTCGTGTGGGATTCTGAGTCGATGTGATATTGGTAGATCGGTTCACTGTCTCTCGATGAAGACTGGGTACGACGCTGATGTGTTCGTGGGGAGCTCTTTGGTTGATATGTATGCGAAATGTGGAGACATTGATGATGCGAGGAACGTGTTCGACGAAATGCCTCTGAGAAATGTTGTCACTTGGAGTGGGATGATGTATGGGTATGCGCAAATGGGTGAAAATGAGGAAGCTTTGTGTTTGTTTAAAGAAGCTTTGTTTGAAAATCTCGCTGTGAATGATTACTCGTTCTCAAGTGTCATTAGTGTCTGCGCTAATTCGACGCTCCTTGAGTTAGGCAGACAGATTCAGGGATTGTGCATTAAGTCCAGCTTTGACTCGTCTAGCTTCGTGGGCAGTTCGTTAGTCTCATTGTATTCCAAGTGTGGCGTTCTCGAAGGAGCCCATCAAGTTTTCGACGAGACGCCCGTGAAGAATCTCGGGATTTGGAACGCGATGCTCAAGGCGTGTGCGCAACACTCGCACGCTGAAAAAGTAATCGAATTGTTCAAACGGATGAAACGCTCTGGAATGAAACCAAATTTCATAACTTTCCTGAACGTGCTCAATGCTTGTAGCCACGCGGGTCTAGTCGAAGAAGGGAAAAACTACTTTGATCTGATGGAAAAATCCAGAATCGAGCCGACAGATAAGCATTACGCTTCCTTGGTGGATATGCTGGGGCGAGCTGGTAAACTACAAGAAGCACTCGAAGTTATCAAGAATATGCCAATCGATCCCACGGAATCCGTCTGGGGAGCTTTATTAACAGGTTGTACAATCCACAAGAACACAGAGCTTGCAGCATTTGCAGCAGACAAGGTCTTTGAATTAGGATCCGTGAGTTCCGGTATGCACATTTCGTTATCCAATGCTTATGCAGCCGATGGTAGATTCGAAGACGCAGCCAAAGCCAGAAAACTGCTTCGAGACCGAGGGGAGAAGAAGGAAACAGGGCTAAGTTGGGTTGAAGAAAGGAACAAGGTTCATACATTTGCAGCTGGAGATAGACGCCATGAGAGAAGCAAGGAGATCTACGAGAAGCTGGCTGAGTTAGGAGAAGAGATGGAGAAAGCGGGTTACGTTGCAGACACGAGCTTTGTTCTGAGAGAAGTTGATGGAGACGAGAAGAATCAGACCATAAGGTATCACAGCGAGAGATTAGCTATTGCTTTTGCGCTGATCACGTTTTCGGCTGATAGGCCGATCCGGGTGATTAAGAACCTGCGTGTGTGCGGCGATTGCCATAACGCGATCAAGTTCATGTCCGTATGTACGGGACGAGTGATCATTGTGAGAGATAACAAAAGGTTTCATCGGTTCGAGGATGGCAAGTGTTCTTGTAATGACTATTGGTGAAAAGACAAATGAGAGTTGGTTTATGATTCAAACATGACGGCTACTACTAATTTTTTTTTATCATCATAAACATTTCGAAATATACGATCACTATTTGTTTATTTTTCATATTGCACTAGTTACATAATCAAGCAATATATGTTTTTATCACGGACTAAAAGCGTTACATTCAGATAACTTTCCAGACATTGCACTACAACTAATTATACCATTTTTTTCTTTTTTCTTTTTTTCTTATTGTGTTAGATTAGATTGGACCATCTTTTTGGTTCACTCAGACTGTTTAGTGTATATAACTAAATCTATAGTTTTTTGCTTGTAAATTTAATAACTAGGAAGAATTTTGTTCTTGTTTATTTTCTTTTTTTTTAACTTCTATTTTATATACGGTTGATGGGAACTACCATTATGGCGGACAATTATAGATCGAATACAAATCATCTAAATCATAAGCCTTTTTTGACAGCTACTTGATTCCTTTCCCGATTTACATGATCAAGCGAACACATTGGAAGCTTGGTGATCCAACTTCGTATGTCGTGAAGAACATTGCTAATATCTATATTCTCCCTCCCCTGTTTATCAAGTTTGTTAATGCCATGTCGTCACTTTCGAACCATATACAACGCTAACCTTGAGTCTAAATTAACTTGTAAAACATGGAGAAACCCAATTGCCTCCGCCTGTAAGGGTGATTGAACTTGTTGTAGCTTAGCATTACCGGCAACTACAAACTTACCATTATGATCTCTCAAGATCCATCCAATATCCGTGGAATTCCCATTTGGTCGATGGATACTATTAAAATTGCATTTCGATAAAATCATAATATTATTATTTTTTTTTTTTAAAACTGTGTTTTGAAAAATAATATAAATCTTATTTTTTATCTATTTAAATTGAATATTTGATCATTTCAGATTGTTTAAAAATGTGTTGTAGTATATTTTTAAATTCAGATTTATATTGTCTAGTATAAACTCAGATTGTTTAAAAATGTATAATACATAAGTTAAAATAAGGGTTTTCTGCAAAAACACCACCAACCTTTATTTGTTTTGCAAGAATAACCCTCACCTCAAAAAAATACAAGTCAACCCCTCCACCTCCAAAGTCACCCGCAAAACAGCCATTGCCCATATCGATGACGTGACAGTCTGTTAAAAACAGACACCCGTTACTGTTCATCAATTAAAAAAAATATATATATAATTTTTTTTTGTCAACTACCATTCTATTAAAACAAGTTTTGCGAAAAAGTTATTTTGTGGGAAAACGGGATTTGTCGTTTTTGATAGAAAAACGGGATTTTACGATTTTTTTGCGGGAAAACGAGATTTTACGTTTTTGACGAGAAAACATGATTTTACATTTTTGACGGGATAACGGGATTTGATGTTTTGGACGGCAAAACGGGATTTGACGTTTTTTGCGGAAAAACGGGATTTTGCATTTTTGCGGGAAAACAAGATTTTACGTTTTGCCGGAAAACAGGATTTGACGTTTTTGACGGGAAAACAAGATTTGACGGAAAACATGATTTGACGTTTTTGACGGAAAACGAGATTTTACGTTTTTGCTGGGAAAACGGGATTTGACGTTTTTGACGGAAAAACATGATTTGGCGCTTTTGACGGGAAAACGAGATTTGGCATTTTTGACGAAAAAATGAGATTTTACGTTTTTGCAAAAAAACGAGATTTTACGTTTATTGACGGGAAAACGGGATTTTACGTGTTTTGCGGGAAAACAGGATTTTACGTTTTTGACGGGAAAACGAGATTTTACGTTTTTTGACAAGAAAACGGGATTTGACGTTTTTGCCGGGAAAACATGATTTTACGTTTTTGACAGAAAACGAGATTTTCCCATTTTTGACGGGACAACGAGATTTTACGTTTTTTGCGGGAAAACGGGATTTTACGTTTTTGACCGTCAAAAATCGTAACATCATGTTTTACCGTAAAAAACGTCAAATCCTGTTTTTCTGTCAAAAACGACAAATTCCGTTTTTCCGCAAAAAACTTTTTTTCGCAAAACTTGTTTTGATAGAAGGATAGTTCACAAAAAAAAATATTTTTTTATTGATGAACAGTAAACATGCGTCTGTTTTAAACAGACTGCCACGTCATCGATATGAGCAAAAGCTGTTTTGCGGGTGACTTTGGAAATTGTTTTGCGGGTGACTTTGGAAGTGGAGGGTTTGATTTGCATTTTTTCGAGATGAGAGTTATTCTCGCCGAAAAAATAAAGGTCGGTGGTTTTTCAGCGGAAAACCCTTAAAATATTGAACCGGCGATATTTTTCAACTCAGAATTGAATTTGCTTTCGGGTCATATAGACCAGACGACTCGGGTTTGAAAGAAACTGGAAACGAAAAGAACATTCTGGAATTCGTTGCTTACAAAGAAAGGAAAACGACGACGTTTCATAGAACAATCCAGAATCCACTGGTTTCCTCGCAATTCAAAAGAAGGGACTAGAAACTTGTTCCCCTTCTCTTATAAATACACATTGTTCTCTCCTCCCTTGGTGTCTCAAAGATAAAAATCATCAAAACTCTCGAAACGAAACGCTCTCAAAGTTTCTCGATTCGTCTTCCAATTTCTCTCGCGGTTTTTTGTTTTCGTTGAATAGAATCGCTGCGATGGCGGAAGTTCAGATGGCTGATGCGGAGACTTTTGCCTTCCAGGCCGAGATTAACCAGCTTCTTAGCTTGATCATCAACACTTTCTACAGCAACAAAGAGATTTTCCTCCGTGAGCTCATCAGTAACTCCTCTGATGTATGTTCCTTGATTCTCTCCTCTACGATTACTCTGCTTCCTATTTGTTGTTTCTCCTGTGTTTCCTGGGATTTTGGATTCGCTGATGATGTTTGATTAGGTTTAATTTTGGATACCGATCAGTTGAATGTGCGTAACAAATCGTGATAATACTTGTGTCTCAAGTTAGTTTAGTCTCTCGTTCCTGCTTCGAGTGGATGAATTCGTCTCCCATATGTCGTAGTTATCGGATCTGTAACTAAAATTGTTGTAGCTTGGAAGCAGTGTTTGATTGAAAACGTTTAGGTTATCGCGAGGGACCTTAGTTTCTGGGGGATTGCATTATGTGATAATCGTCGACATCAATTGTACATAATGTAGCAAATCATACTTAGATCTTGGCTTATTCAGTAACGATTGCTCTATGTTGTTGAGGATATCTTCTGATTATGCTTATGAACATTGATGTTTTATAGGCTCTTGACAAGATTCGGTTTGAGAGCTTGACCGATAAGAGCAAGCTCGATGGACAGCCTGAGCTCTTCATCAGGTTGGTCCCAGACAAGGCCAACAAGACACTCTCGATCATTGACAGTGGCATTGGAATGACCAAAGCAGGTAACGCGTCTATCTGTGATATTCTCTTCTTAGTACTGTTTTGGTGTTTGTGCTGTTGTTTGACTCTTTTCTACATCTTCAGATCTGGTGAACAACTTGGGAACCATTGCGAGGTCTGGAACCAAGGAGTTCATGGAAGCGCTCCAAGCTGGAGCTGATGTGAGCATGATTGGTCAATTCGGTGTTGGTTTCTACTCTGCTTACCTTGTTGCAGAGAAGGTTATTGTCACCACAAAGCACAATGATGATGAACAGTACGTATGGGAGTCCCAAGCTGGTGGTTCCTTCACTGTCACAAGGGATGTTGATGGGGAACCCCTCGGTAGAGGGACTAAGATCACTCTCTTCCTCAAGGAGGACCAGGTAATGAACCATAGCCTTGGGTGTTTGAGGAATGTTGTTTCTGTTTGAATGTGTTGTGTACTCACGAGAGTGTCTGTTCTTGCAGCTTGAATATCTGGAGGAGAGGAGACTCAAAGACTTGGTAAAGAAGCACTCTGAGTTCATCAGTTACCCGATCTACCTTTGGACTGAGAAAACCACCGAGAAGGAGATTAGTGACGATGAGGATGAAGATGAACCAAAGAAAGAGGATGAAGGCGAGGTTGTAGAAGTTGATGAGGAGAAGGAGAAAGATGGTAAAAAGAAGAAGAAAATTAAGGAAGTCTCTCATGAGTGGGAACTCATCAACAAGCAGAAACCTATTTGGTTGAGGAAGCCAGAAGAGATTACCAAGGATGAGTATGCTTCGTTTTACAAGAGCTTAAGCAATGACTGGGAGGATCATCTAGCCGTGAAGCATTTCTCGGTGGAGGGTCAGCTCGAATTCAAGGCCATTCTCTTTGTTCCAAAGAGAGCTCCGTTCGATCTCTTCGACACAAGAAAGAAGTTGAACAACATCAAGCTCTATGTCAGGAGAGTGTTCATTATGGACAACTGCGAAGAGCTAATCCCAGAGTACCTCAGCTTCGTGAAAGGTGTTGTTGACTCGGATGATCTGCCACTCAACATCTCTCGTGAGACTCTTCAGCAGAACAAGATCCTTAAGGTGATCAGGAAGAATCTAGTGAAGAAGTGCATTGAGATGTTCAACGAGATTGCCGAGAACAAAGAAGACTATAACAAGTTCTACGAGGCTTTCTCCAAGAACCTGAAATTAGGTATCCATGAAGACAGTCAGAACAGGTCAAAGATAGCTGATCTTCTTCGGTACCACTCAACAAAGAGCGGCGACGAAATGACGAGCTTGAAAGATTACGTCACAAGGATGAAGGAAGGTCAGAAGGACATTTTCTACATCACTGGCGAAAGCAAAAAGGCAGTAGAGAATTCTCCGTTCTTGGAGAAGTTGAAGAAGAGAGGATACGAAGTGCTTTACATGGTGGATGCGATCGATGAATACGCTGTTGGACAACTGAAGGAGTACGACGGTAAGAAGCTCGTCTCTGCAACAAAAGAAGGGCTGAAGCTTGAAGATGAGACTGAAGAAGAGAAGAAAAAGAAAGAAGAGAAGAAGAAATCTTTCGAGAATCTCTGCAAGACGATCAAGGACATTCTTGGGGACAAGGTTGAAAAGGTTGTGGTCTCGGACAGAATCGTGGATTCTCCGTGCTGTCTCGTGACTGGGGAATATGGATGGACTGCGAATATGGAGAGGATTATGAAGGCGCAGGCGCTAAGAGATAGCACCATGAGCGGTTATATGTCGAGCAAGAAGACCATGGAGATTAACCCCGACAACGGAATCATGGAGGAGCTCAGGAAGAGAGCAGAGGCGGACAAGAACGATAAGTCTGTCAAGGATCTGGTGATGTTGCTGTTCGAGACGGCTTTGCTGACGTCTGGATTCAGTCTCGATGAACCGAACACGTTTGCTGCGAGGATTCACAGGATGTTGAAGTTGGGTCTGAGTATTGATGAAGAAGATGAGAATGTTGAGGAAGATGGTGATGTGCCGGCGTTGGAGGAGGACGTTGCTGAAGAGAGCAAGATGGAGGAAGTCGACTAAGAGATAAAAGACGCCACTCTTTTGGTTTTGAGTTTTAGGATTTCTGTTGTCTTGTCTTGGTGTCTTTTCTTTATACTTTTTTGATGATGGTTTGGTTTGTGTCAGATCTTTCTTCTTCATGTTGGGTGCGTCTGTTTCCTCCAGTTTCTGTCCCTCTTACGAAGTGAATATTGCTCCTAAATTCTGCTAATTAAGTGATCTTTGTTTCTGCTGTTTAATGCTCTTCAATTTCCCACTTACTGTTACATGAAAAGATTTAACACGGTGAAAAACTGTGATAAGCTAGTGTGTACAAGAGGCATCGAATCTTTGGCAATGTCACTTGAACCAATAGACAATGTGCTCCAAAACCATCTAATTAACCAGACAATTTGTTCCACAATAAGTACGGTTTATCGAACGCATACGGTTTGAATCATAAGGTGAGAGATGGGAGGAAAACGTAATTTAAATTGGATGTTTGCTCCAACAACAAAACTAAACTCAGATAGATTATGAAGAAATCCGGAATCTGAATTACACAAGCAAAATTTAAAGCTGAACCAACTCCCACATGGTCTTACTGTAAATTAAACCTTCTTTTTCAAGGGAAACCTGAACCAGATGGTGCAGCAGCGCTGTGACCACCAGCACCACGGCCAAATCCAGGCCTACTTCCCTGCAAAACAAGAAACAAACAAAAAAAAGGATGTTAAAACAGTGCCAACAAAAAACAAAGAGAGCGCTAACCACATCATATGCTATATATATATAACTAGAAAACTTTGAAACAGTTCAAAGGTACAGTATGAGATTTCTAATCGTTGTAACTAAAAATGATCAAGAGATGGAAGTTCGAATGATAGACTAGAAGGTTAATGGTCTAGCAGGTTCATAACCTAAACTAGCATGTTTTATGAACTTTGTGTGCAATAAGTATAGATAAGGGCATGGTCAGTTAGAATTTACTTGGAAAGATGGCTGGTAATCTGCTGGAGCTCCACCCTTTTCGCCTCCAAACTCACCACCACCACGAGGACCCCCACGGTACCCATCACGGTCACCAAATTTAGGACGGTCTCCTTCAAAGCGAGGTCCCCTGAATCAACAAGACAAAAGCCAATGTTATCAAGGCAATGGAAAAGGATTCGCCAGATATGCCATGAGCTATGCAAAGAGTTAATCACCTTGGGCGATCACCAGGTGGGCCACCAAATGGACGACCGATGGGCTTAGCTGACTTCTTCAAGGTAGCAGGAACAACATCAGACGGAAGGTTAAGATAAGTTCTCAAGAACTCGATTCCTTCATTGGTCAGAAACCAATAATAATGCATCCATGCGAATGTCTCCCTTACATACTCCTTGGATTTGAAGCTCTGCATGAGTTTGATCACTTGCAGGTTGGGTACTGATTCAATCAACGGATGCTTTGCGAGATTGAAATCCTTCTTCGCGAAAAGAACTCCTTCTGCAAAACCCAGAGAAATATGACTGTCAACACAAGTCAGCTATAAAGCACGCAAGACAAACATCGTAATTGCTAGCTCGCGTAAATCTCTTGATACAAACTCATGATTCTAAATTTGCTACTATCAACAAAGTAATTTAAATACGCTAGAGCTCTAGGAGTGGATTCAACCAAAGATCCTTCCAAAATCTTGTTATGCTTAGATGACAGAACCAAATATCCTTCCGTAATCTATATGCTAGAATGCATCCAAAGCCTGAATGCAAAATTTGAGAGTTTTTACCATAAAAAGATTCCAGAACCTGAACTACATAAACTAATTCTTAAATCACGATGTTCATCACTACGCGACGAGATTGGAATAAAACTAAGAACTATTTAATTCGCCATACTTCACATCCAAGTAACAGAGAAATGATACAAACTTCACGAAACACGAACCTTTGAAAAGGTACTTGCAGATTTCTCTGCGGTTTTGCTCTGAGATAATCTGACAGCAGAAAGAAGAAGAAAATGGTTAAAACTTTACCAAAACAACATCCTCACGCACCAGAAAAATATGATGAGAAAGATAGATCAAAAGCATAGCTTATGTGTACCATTGTATCGGCGGGAGAGCTTCCTCGAGCTGAGACGTACGGAACTTGGAGAGAGCAAAATTAGGGTTTTACTTTTTTTTTTTTTTTGGACGGCACAGTAGAGGAAATGGGAAGACGATGACTTTATAATGCTCTGGTTTGGGCTTCTAATGGGTTGTAAATTTATAAAATATGGGCCTTAAGTTTGGGCAGTATTTTGTAACGAATGGTTTGATTGATCGCTGCGATTTCGCTAAGTATTTTACCAATCAAAATAATTTTGGAATGGAAAAGGAACGCTAAAGACAAGTCTAAGAGATTTGGACTCCATCAGAGAAATTGGTACATGCTTAAACAGAAGCTCAAAGAAATCTGAGAGAAGATGGAATGGTAGGTATTTAACTTAAGACAATACACTGTACATGTACCATCCATAATCTAAAAGACGTATATTTTGTAGCAAATACAAAAACTAAACCGCTCAATTTCAGCAGCTTCTTCTTCTTCTTCTTCTTCATATGTACAAACAAAACCCACCAATAGAATCTCTGTAATCTGCAGCCAATCTGGGTTTTGCCACCTCAGACGCTTCATCATTCTCCCCCTCTTTTAACTTCAAGTAGAGATTTCAGGTGGTTCTTTGTTTAAGGTTTTACTCACTCCACCATGATCAGTTGCTGTCTCAGAGCCAATATCATAAGACGAAAGAAGCTGTCTCTGTTGTTTCGAAATCATCAAGGGTTTTGAGGTTAAGTTCTGAATTAGGGACTCTACTTAAAATTGTTCTTGGAGTTGTGAAGATACTTACATGATCTTCAAAATCAGGGCTGGACAAATTGATGGATAGATTTCTCATCAATAGTAGCGCCTGCTTGGTGGAGGCAAACAAAGGAAACAACGATTAGGTTTTATCATTTATTATTCCATTGGACTCAATTGAGGTTAGTGTAAAAGACAAGAATCCTACTGTTTCCACATCTATGGGGTCCATCTTCTTCAGCTTTTGTAGATGATTACTGGCATATGGGTCAAAGACACTTCCAATGAAGCTGTATACTTGCGCAAAGTCCGGTAAAACTGAAACAACGAAGGAGGAACTGTCTAGTAAAAAAAGGAACAATAAAAAAAGATCTAAATAGAAGAAGATGTAATAATGCTAACCTCTTAATGAATGGCCAGGATTTCCCTGGTCACTTGTGTCCCTGTTAGATCGTGGTCTTGGAGTATTTTCCGAACTACTAGAACAGTTGTTATTCCCTCCTGCTCCTGCTGCTTCCATCAGAACATGGAAGAACAATATACTCCATTTAGTAAAATTTGAAAAGGAGATTATATTAAGAGAGTAATAGGAATTGCTTGTAAATGAGAATAGAACCTTTTGGGAGGGCCGTGAAGCTAATTGTTTGCATATTATTTGTCCACGGAGCCCCAGCAGCAGTGGTTGGAGACGTCATCAGCATCGAAGAAGACTCAGGCCTAAACATATAACTTGGGTCATTTGGTTCAGATGTTGATTTGAAGGACCCTGAAGGTTGCACTGCAAATTGCCATTAAAAATGCATCATTATAGTATCTCGATAAGCAAACAACATTACAACTTCAATTTTAGTTTTTTTGCAGTAGCTATTACATACCGTTCTTGTGAGCCTTTTGAGGATATGGATGAGCAGCTTTCCTTTTAGGTCGAGGGGGAGGGAGATGTTCCCCCGTCCCACTCTTTTGTACCTTAAGAAAATACTTCTGAGCATGACTTCGTATCTGCGATATTAAAAGAATCCATATAAGAAACCACGATAGAGTTTAGCAAGCTCACTTTGTCTAATGCAAGAAAATCTCAAGATTACACTTCATTAAATCTCAGGGTCATCAGCGACAAAAGCATGTGCCACTCTTGCTCCTAATAGTTCACAACAGTTTTCAGACAACAAAGTTATTATAAAAGAAAACTTTGTTGAGATATCAAAGGAGAGAAAATAACCCCAAACCAAGGTAACACTGAGGGCCCAAGAGAAAGATGACAAAGAGGTCAAACAACAATGGAAGGCTAAAAAAAAAAGGTAGCTCAGATGATATTTTTCTTTTTTACTGCACCTGAATCACTGTCTTTGACCCAATAAAAGCTTCAATCTTCTTCCAGTCTCTGTCAAACCTAAAATGATAAAACATAAGCATAAGCGATATCAGATCAAACGTCAATAAGATCCTTTGTGATTCAGGTGACTGTACACATAAGCGACTGTACCCATCACAATGCACAGCGGAATATGCAATGAACAGTACCATCCTCAAGTCTCGGAGATAAAACAATCCAGTGTCCACCAGAATCAACCCTCCCTCTATATACCAACCTAAGTACTTCAATTACTCCCTAAAACCCGAGCATCTCAAAATAGTCTTCATTGAGCCCTCTTCACTAACATACACACAATTTCAGTCACTGCTGGTTCACTATTGATGATCATATACGCCTTCGTCTCATCAAAATTCAATAGCTATTACACATTTCCAAGGATAATCCAATTCCAGTGTTCCGCACATTCAGTATCTATTGAAATATGTAATTGCGCATTATCCCAATAGAAACTCTAAAAAGTCCACCCAGAAACTAAAACAAAAACCCTAATCCAGCAAAATTGCGGCTAATCCTCGCCAAATCGAAGCGCCAAATGGTTAAAATATAAGCCAATCGAGAAATGGTGAGCTCAAAAATGATTACTCACAGCTGTAAAGCTTCGAGGAATTTGTCGTGCTCAGGTTCCGTCCAGCTCTCCCTCGACTTGGTAATGGTATAAGGCTTCCTAATCTTCTTGCTGAGATCCTCCGAAGAAGTAACCGTCGCCGTCGCATCCGCCACGACTACGGCGGTGGAAGAAGTCGTCGGAGAGGAGGAGACGGCGGCAGCGAAAGGTCCTAGTGCAGGAACGGTCATACCGTTCGGATCCAAGAAATATCCGTCTGCAGGATTAGGGTTTCTAGAGACCATGAAAATTCTGGAAGAGAATTTGGGGATTTTTTTGTTTTGTTTTCTTTGCTCTGTTTGGAGGAAAATTTTGTTCGTTGAAAGCTGTGGAGAGAGAAATGTGGAGGAAGACGGCCGAGAGATATATATATATGTATAGAATATGTGTATATGTGTAGATGCGTATTTGTGTCTCACGACGAAACTCTTGTGATCGTCTGAGGTCGGTAACTTTGCCGACTGGATGTAGCCTTCAAGACCAAATTATAACGTTCCACGTGTTTGGAAGATTAGTTTCCTTCAAAATAAAGTTTTATTTTCTTTTTATGTTTTGCACTCCGTTTATACCAAAAAGAAGAAAATAGTCTTTTGAAAGAAAAAAAAAAGAAGATTGCTTTTGTACCGGTTAGGGCAATTGACTGATAGATGGGAAAAATCGAGGAAGAGGTTCGGAGACTTTCGTTTATGTGTAAAGTTGTAGATCGATAATTACAAAGATGAAATAGGTCGGTTAGACAACAAACTATAAAGAAGTATTTGAGTTCGGTAATCTAAACGAACTGTGATATGGTCGGTGATTAGAGATCGGTGTAATTACTATTTCAGAGCTCTTATTCAGAAATTACGAGGGGGGGGGGGTTTCATAACGAGGTACATCACTATTTATAGGAAGATTAAGACGGTGGATTATATATATTTTAAACTGCACGTATGGAGTGGACATGTCGCACGGTCAGAGTGGATATGTCGTACGTATGGATTGGAGAGGTTGCATGGTCGGAATGGACACATCATACGTATGGATTAGATAGGTCGCACGGTCGAAGTGGACGGTTCGCTTAATGGATGTGGTCGCCAAATGGGTCTTATCGTTCGATGGGCTTGGTCACGAGATGGACTTGGTCAAATGTTCTCGGTAAAGTTTTTTTTAGTAAATGGTGATATATTGCAGACATATATAATACATTTCTTTCATTTTACTATTGAGAGTTTTTCCTCATTGTATTATGAATTTGTTGTGATAGTAAACATTTTTCAATGCCAGGCAATAATTAACTAAGTTTACATCATGTGCACAAACCCACTAGAAAACCAAACAACAGTGGTCCACTGTCAGTGGACAAAACAAAGCCTCTGAATCGTACAGAGATTTCTACTCATATTAACATATGGGCTGAAGTGAAGTGTTGGGCCAACATCAGTAAATCAAGCCCACGAAGCAGTCAAAACCTGCAACAAATTATTTGAAAAAGTTATTGTTTTAAAAAAAATCTGTTTTTTTTATAGATGATGTTTTAGGGGAAAAAAAATGTTTCAAATTAGATGATGTTTTCAATTTTTAATACAAAATTAATTAAATTTTTATTTTTTTTGACCATTTGTATTCGGGCAAATTGTTTTACATTAGTTGAATTGTGTTTAGGTAGATAATAAATGATGTTTTAGTTTAAAAAAACAAAAATTAAATGATTTTTTAATCTATGTACAATAATCTTAAACATCATTTCTTTTGAAACGGATGGAGTATTAAAATTGCGTATCTCTCAAAAATCAACAACAATTTAGGGTTTTCCCCAAAATTCCTCATTAAAAATAGTTTTTTTGTAACATCTTAATTTATTAGTCATATCGTGAATGGGAAATACAGAAAGTTTTGAAGCCATATTGGCGGACTATGAAAAGCATTATAAAATACATTCACTTCCAGAGCTTTTTTAGCTAAAAAAATTGCCGGTTGGTTTCGTTCCCGGTTAGTATGGTCCAGTGAGCATATAGTTTCAATATCCACCTTTTGATATCAACTAACACATTTCCAATCTCTGTACTCTCACCACCCGTGTTGATCAACCGAGTTAACTCATTTCCTCTTCAAACCAAACATTTCATCAATCATTTGTACCACATGTAAGAAACCTATTGCCTCTGCCTGAAGCAAACTATGAACCTGCATCAATCGGCTATTTTCAGATACGATATGTGTTTCCCATTATGATCTCGTAAAATCCATCCTACTCATGTTGATTGCTTATTAGAAACATAACTACTGTCAAAATTACATTTGAGCCAATCTTGGGGTGGTGGTTCCCATGACCCGTCTCTAGGGCTGGGCACGGGGCGGGTACCCGGTTTTTTCGGCCGCCTTGATACCCGCCTTGTTACTTGCGGGTAATTGAAATTTCGCCTTGATACTTGCCTTGCTCCGAACGAGTACCCGCCTAAACAAGTACCCGCTTTTTTGAGCCGCCTTGATACCCGCCTTGTACTTGCGGGTACTTGTGGGTACTTGCGGGTACTTGCGGGTACTTGCGGGTACTTGCGGGTAATAGCGGGTAATAGCGGGTAATAGCGGGTAATTTGCGGGTACTTGCGGGTAATTTGCGGGTAACGGGTAACGGGACGGGTAACGGGGCGGGTAGCGGGTATAAGCCAGGTACTTGTACTTGGCTTGATACTTGCGGGTAATGAGTCGGACCGGCTTGATACTTGGCTTGAATGGGGCGGGTACTTGGTCGAACGGGGCGGGTACGAGGCGGGTAGCGGGTACTCGGCGGGTAACGGGTACCAGTGCCCAGGCCTACCCGTCTCTAACTCTTTCTAAACCTTAGACCAAAAAATTTTGGGCCCTCTTTCCCAAATATATATATATATATATATTTTTTTTTTATTAATTTTTGGATTTTTTGGGCATTTTTCTCATATATATATATTTTTTTCATAATTTTGGGCTTTTTTCTTAAAACAAAAAACAAAATCTGGTGTGGGGTCAGGGCGGTGGCCCCTCTCGCCATGGGGTAGAGCCGGGCCTGGTTAACTGCAACCCATTCCTTAACTCCTTGTATACCACGGTTTGCATCCTCTATAGGATGAACGTTTCTTTTTTTTTGAAATAAGAATTCATTCCTCCATTTCTAGATTTTCCAAACAGTCCAAAATGGTAATAGACGAATATCCAATGGAAGATGTATCATATCTGATATGTCAATTATTCGCTGAATATTATCTTCTATTTCCATAGCTGGGTTCTCAAACAATTTAATATTGGAGCATCTCCAAATTGCTTGGGCCTGAGGACACTGAAATAAGACATGGTTGATGGTCTCATCACCCAAACAACATCGTTGGCAGCTAAGATTCGCCTAGTGATTAGTCTCTCCGATGTTGGTAAAGCACCTGATATTACCTTCCATAGAAAATGATGTACTTTGGGTAATATTTTCACCTTCCAGATTTTTTTAAGCTCTATTGAATCATTATTTGGTTCAATAACTTCTTCAATTTGTGTTTCATGTGTCGCAAACCAATATCCTGACTTTACCGAATATATTGCATCTTTAGAGTATGACCAAATATACTTATCTTTCGATGCAAATTTCGATAATAAAATTCCTTTAGCCATATCAGCATCTTTGATATCCAATACTTCATATAGCTTTTGTTCATCCCACTCTCTTTTCCCAGAAATCCAAAGATCTACTATACGAAGTTTTGAAGACATATGATTACCTCTTCCTGCTCGCGGTGGTGATGTGGGAAGCCAAGGATCGATCGCTACTTTTGTGTCTTTACCATCACCAATTTGTACTCTTAGGCCCTGTTTTAATAGGTCCTTACTGGCTTGGATATATCTCCAACCGAATGAGGCTTGTCCACCACACGTAGATTGTAAAAATATCGACGAATGATGATACCTGCCTTTTTATAACCGTGCCAAAAGAGATTGCGGATTTTGTAAAACTCGCCAAGCTTGCTTTGCTAACAAAGCCCTGTTGAAATGATGCAAGTCTCTAAATCTTAATCCTCCCTCTCTCTTTAGTAGTGACATTCGCTTCCATGCCACCCAAGAAATTTTTATTTTTTCATTATCTCTTCCCCACCAAAATTCAGTCAAAACACTATTGATTTCATCACAAATAGTTTTCGGAATAAGGAAGCAGTTCATAGAATAGATAGACATGGATTGAAGAACTAATTTTTAAAACTTCCTTACCGGCCGGTGTTAAAATTTGATGATACCAACCCGATAACTTATCCTGAATCATCTGTATTACGAAAGCAAAACTCTTTGTTTTACTACGCCCAAATTGTTCCGGTAAAACAAGTATCATATGAAGCATTTGTCTTCGATTCTCTTCTATTCTCACCCAAATATCATTGAGAATAGAAGAGAATCGAAGAATGGTTGCCATTGGTTCACTCGACATAAAAATAAAGAGTCATCAGCGAATAGTAGGTGTGATACCGATGGACAATTTTTGGCCTCATTAAAAATAGTTATAATTCCTAATCATAAAATAGATATATAAAAATACACAAAAGGCAAAAATAAGTGTCTGACCAACCGTTTAAGTGTTTTTGAACCGGTTTTAAACTTTCAATCCATCTTCTTCTAACTGTCCGCAATTATACTCAATCGTCTCTTTTTACCGCCAATTTTAACCGTTTCAAAAACCACATATATTTACCAATTTGTTGGTTGCCTACCAATTAAAAGGAAAAAACAGAAAAAGGTAAACTAAAGGTGACGGGAGAATTTAACAAGTTCGAAATGACTAAGAGACTGAAGAAGATATATGAATATGTTGACATTATGGAGCTTGGACCAGATGGAGAATAAAAAGCCTGAACCAATAGTGAAGAAGACCCCATCTTCCCGTCGTTGGAAGATAGGTTTCTTCTAAAGGAATCGATTTTGAGGTCGTGATTGGTTTCAGTTCCATGGACTATTTGTATTCTAATGACAAACAAAGTTATCTCTTTCTGAAAAATTGTTCATAACTGATTTTCTCGCAAATTATTTTGGCAAAGAGTTTCTCGAAAACCCTTCGACCAATTTTTCTCTCTTTTCCTGATTTTTCTTTTCTTTACCCTCAATTAAGGATGTTAAAACTACAACATTGTCTCTCATCAAGCAAACACACTAATCGAAATCACATCAAAGAAAATTGGAATATCCATCATCCTGATTCCATAGGAAGCAATTTCCGATTCAAACTCAGGAGTGGAAATCAACCTGCTATTCACCCCCAAATTCTAAATTGAATGCATCTTTATTGGGTTCTGCTGAAGCTTTGTGACCACCACCACTAATGTATCCCTCATCAAAATCAACAATACAAGTTAAATGTTTGTATTTTGTTAAGGTGTGTATTGGAAAAGGAACAAAGAAATCCTACAAAATTTTCATCAAAGTATGAATCAATAGGTGAAACCTTTCAGACATTTGACCTTCCATGTCCAAGCAAGTCTCTGTTCTTGATTCTGGCAGTGTCTTCACTTTGTTTTCGAGTTAGTGAGAATGAGTTCCGCTAAAATATCGGGAACAGTCTTGTCGCCATATTGCCATTGTGTCCTGCTTCCCTAACCAGCTAGCAAAATGGGCATCTGCTCTGAATTAACTTAGATGGGCCAGTTTGAGTAGCTTCATCTCTGTGGTTTGCAACTTGTTCTTGATGATTTGGTTCATTCTTCTTGCTCCTTTGTTAACTCCATTGTTCATGGGATCCAATCACAAGTCAAGTTGTCTAGGTCTTAGCATCAACATCATTTTTTATTAGAACGCAAAATCTACGAGGAGAATCCAAAAAACAAGCAATGACTAAGATTGAGAAAAGCAGACTTGCTGAGTACCTGGTTAAAGTCGAGTGGCTTATCGAGCAAACAACTTCCATTCTAGTTCCAGTCACCGCCATAGAAGTTCCTTGATGATTGCAAGCGCCACAACTTTAGGGTCTTCGCTGGGACTTCTCTTTGGATATAAGAAACCATATGTTGGAGAACTACTTCAAATCCTTGCAATATATCAAGAGGAGGACATACCGGCTTTCCCTTCCGATTAAAGACAAGTAGCGTCTTTTTTACGAAACTTATCGTAACCCCACCTGATCCAAAAACCAGATCCAAATACTCTTAATAATTTCTCCACAAAGTTGTAAGCATAGAGAGAAAAACAAAAAAAAATCCAACAGGTTAAGGATATGATTATTTACCAATGGTCAACGTTAAATATGAGAACATCATAGAAGCTAGTGACGTTGATCCACTCATCTGCAGAAACATCAACATCAACTCACTCCGTTTAGAAGGTCTTGATTAGCTTCTGCATAAGGTCTTGGCTACCACCTTTTATCATATCGGTTTAGAAGGCTGGAAAAATTCAACATATACAAAAACACATTATTTATGCAAGTTTCAACTCTGACATAAAAAGGTTCATATGTAGATTTGATATAAGAGATTCACAATTCAGTAATGGCCAGAAAACTTTAATGGCATTCTCACATCTGGAGAAAAGAATGAAAGTTTCTCTACGGACTCTGAAACATTTGCAAAACCACCTAACAAGCCTATATAACTCGACAATCTTAACCCAAAATCCTGAGATTGAATTTCGATTTCTCCCTTTACTAATCAAGAATTTGATAATTTAAGATCTAATTTACAAGAATTCAAAGCATAACCCTTTAGATTTCAAACCCTTGAAGAAAGAAATCTTACTGATTCTTGGCGAGAAGAACAACTCTCTGATAAGCAACAGTTACACTGAACTTTGGGATGAAAGCTCCACGCCAAGATTTTTTCTTCTTCCACTTCACAGCACTAACAAACCCAACATTCTTGTTCCTCATCAGAACTAGAAATCGGATCCGGTCAATTCGACTCAATCCGCAGCCGTTGGGTACCCATCTCCATGAATTGATAGCATCCATGTTTTCTCGCTTGTTTCGTAAGCAAATCCAAGCGTTTCTGTGGAAAGGGCAAGTCTCATTGTACGTGGGTTTAACGCTGAAATACTCTTTTTGGGTCGAAAGCTATTCTAAATACTCCTCGAATAATTAGTTTTTGTTATTTTTTTTAATTCGAAAAAGTAGTCAAAAACCCCAAAAACCAATCAAATTCGCCAAAATTACAGACTCAGCCACGATTTGGATCGGTATCCGGTGGAATCGGGTCGGATCTAGCTATTATTTTATTTTTGGAATTTTTTTTTATCATTTACTTACAAATTCGAAAACTGGAGCGACGAGGGTCCGATTTCTTTCGTCTTCCTCAACGGCTTTTCTCCGTGAAATACTAGGACAACTAAAGCGGGCAAAGGTCATCTTTGTGATAGTCGAAAGCTCGGGCCAAAGTTGCGATTCCGTCGAAAGTAGCAGTAGCAGTCGAATCGAAGTCGGGTCGCGATTCCGTCGAAACCCTAGATAAATATGCCTCGGGTGAATTGCTGAAATTAAGTTGAAACGGAAATTGAAACCGTTTGTTGGATGATTGTTTGATTGTTGTTGAATTTTCATCTTTATTCTTCTTCTTCTTCTTCTTCTCCTCATCAGCAATAGCGACCCGTACGAAGACAACAAAAAAATCAGGAATCACTGGAAAACGCGGTTCTCTTTTATCTTTAGCGGAACTGCGTGAAGTAGTGTCGAGTCGCGAAGAGCCAGTGAAAAAAGAAAAAGGAGTAGAAACATGATCGGAGTCTGAAAAGGTCCCTGAAAAAAGTGTGTATTTGCATTCACGTGATACGGAGGATACGGAGTCTGATACGGAAACTCAGGAGACTCAACATCGCCCCCATCACGAAGCCAATTCCCCATTGAAGCGTCGTTTCCCTAATATATTGGTATGTCTCTCGAAACCTTGATGTTGTTTTGGTTTTAAATATATGTAATAGTGGGACAACTGAGTAATATTTGGACAACTGAGTAATATTGGGACGATTGAGTAATATTGGGACATCTTAGTAAAATTGGGACGACTGAGTAATATTGGGACAACTGAGTATTGGAACTTCTAATGCAGTCGAGCTCTGATGAGAATGAGGAGAACATTGAAAAGGAGGAAGAGGAGGAGGAATCTAAAATCCAAGCTATACCACCAAGGAATATGTTCTTTCCCCCATTTGAGTATAACTTCTCCATCAAGCTATCTGGAAGGTGTCTTGGGAACGATTTGCATATGATCAGAATATGAAAGACATCCTTAAGCTAGTTGAAAGATTTGATGGGAAAGTGCATGAAGGTACAAACAAAGTCATTCCTAGTTTCATTCTTCCTATGGAGGTAAATATGCACAGCTAAGTATTACTGGTATAACTATCCTTTAGCATTTGTTTAGTAATACTTGATGTGTCATGTGTAGTTTCTGGCGTTTGAGGCAATTCCAGTTCCTGGAAGCCAGTTCAGAGAAGCTGTTGTTGGAGCAAATAGTAGCTGTCCAAGGATGTGCAAGAGCAAGTTCAAGAAAGGTAATTTGAAAGATTTTGCACTTTCGGAAATAAATATGAAACTTGATGCAACTAATGTTAGAAATCAAACCTAATGTAAATTACTAACTATATTCATTAATGATCTATCATGGGGTTGTTTATAAATTGTTTTTCTTGGTTTTCACATGAGATTGATAGTGTGTTGGTTCCATCAAAGGATGGGGAGCAACTGTTGGCTGGAATCATGGATGATGAGGATTGGGAGCAAGATGAAGTTGATACAGTTGTCGATGGTTGGAAAACGATTCTGGTGGAAGAAAAGATAGATATATTCTTCAAGGAGATGTACAAGCAAGATGTGAATAGCCGAAAGAGCGAAGGGAAAACACGTGTTCTCCGAATAGAAGGTCGATTTGGTAAAAAGGCATATGCTTCGATGCCTGTTTCGGAGAATGAAGTGGAAAAAATGATCGCATGGCTAGAGTGTTTGAAGAAAACAGTGGTATATGGGTTTAAGGAAATGAAGGAGAAGCTAGATGACCATGACAGAAGAATTAAAAACGTGGAGGAGGAGGAGAAGAAGACTGAGGAATGGAGGATTGGAGAAGACTTTGAAAAGAGGGAGACAGAGGAGAAGAAGGTATATGAGGAGATGAATGATGAGGAAGATACATAGGAAGAGATGAATCTCGAGGGAAAAAGGGGAAATAGAAGCCCTTATGAGTTCAGAGAGCGGAGGAAGACGAATAATTAAGTTCTCGTCTTGGAATATGTTTTTTTGTTTTGGACAAAAAAACTTGAGCTATCTATTTTCTGTATTTAGAACTATGCTATGTTATTGTGAATATGGGCTATAGTTGTCCGTCAGTATTACATGTTATACTAAGGTTATATTAGGGACAACTAGGTTATATTAGGGACAACTAGGTTATATAAGGGACACCTAGGTTATATTAGGGACAACTAGGTTATATTAAGGACAACTAGGTTAATTCGTGTATTACAATACGAAGACCTTTTGGAAAGACTAACGAAGTCTATTACAATACGAAGACTTTTTGAAAAGACTGAAAATTAAAGGATCTTCATCCGCATTAAGACAGTACAACGAACACAAATAACATGGTTCTGTCTACTTAAACAAGTAGAAACCTGCAACAACAAACATAATTAGACCCGCAAGGCCCTGCAGTAAACATTGTTCTGCATCTGCACACGCATTGTCTCCATTATCTCCAAGTTTGTATCATCTGCACATGCCTTGACACGGGCAACCCCAATTATGGCAACGCTTTCAATATTCTCTGCCTACTTTTCAATCCGCAGCCGTAGGAGAGTTAGTTCCTCCTCAACAGCATGATCCCACCATTTCCAAATGTGATAGCCACCATCCTACACATAAAGCACACGATATCGCATCACAAAATCCAGAAATTAAAAGGGGGAGCAGTCAAAATCACAAATGTGAAGATTCTCACATCACGATCCCGACATGTAAAGAATCTCCTCCCTGGGTCGGTTTCTGTGTCAGATGTCTGCACAATCACTTGTCCACCATAGGAACAAGTAATCGGAATTCCAAATTCACCATCAGATCTGCAACAGCCACTACTAAAAGTTGCTCTAGAGGAAGAGCTTTGATTGAAGCTATGGAGTCCCATATCAGTGTATAAAAACGAAAAGCTTTCTCATCCATCGCATACCCTAGATCTAGTAACCTAGAAATTAAAAATCCATATATCACAAACCTACACATAAAACCCAGAAATCGCTTACCTTTCTCGATTGTTCCGACCGAATCTCGGACTCGTCCCCCCTGAATCTCTGGGTTTCTTTTTTCGAAGGTAGAAATGGATAAAAAAAAACTATTCTACATTTTAGACTGCTTTTAGCGATTAGACCTCTTTTGGAGGGAAAACGAAAATCTAAAAAATTAAAAATGGAGGGAAAAATATAACATAGTTTTACTTTGTAGGGTAGAGTTGTTCCGGCTTCCAAACAGTTGTACTTTGGGGATATTTTACTTATATTAGTAGTACCGTGAGTTAAAATTAAATTTGTTGGTTGTACCAATAACATTTGGTAACTTAAGTACATTTCCAATGTTTTCATGCAATAATATGTCTTAAATCATATTTTCCGTGTCTTTTTCATTATAAGGTGGTTAAAGTTAACAAAGTCATCATAAAAGTATAAGGTGTTTGATGGGAAAACAAGAATATGATAAAAAACCATTATCCAAAACAAACTTTTAACTAATAAATCAATTTATTACTTGTGTATGAAAATAAAAAATGATGTTTCGTTTTTAAAAAAACTAATTTTGTTATTTTTTAAAAAAAGAAAAT
Source organism: Eutrema heterophyllum (assembly GCA_002933915.1). Taxonomy (NCBI): domain Eukaryota; kingdom Viridiplantae; phylum Streptophyta; class Magnoliopsida; order Brassicales; family Brassicaceae; genus Eutrema; species Eutrema heterophyllum. Next base: position 400,549 of record PKMM01056681.1, read on the forward strand.
GAATTTTAAAAGAAAATGAACAAATAAAAATTTCGTTATTTTGATTGTGATGAATTTGAAACATATTGTGATGAATTTGGTGAATCTTAAAATTCTTAGTTTGTAAGAAAACTTGATTGTGATGAACTTGAAACATATTACGAAAATTTTTAGTTTCTCCAGTTGTACTATATTGCCAATACTTGTACTAAATCACAAACAGTAGTTCATAGTTGTTCCATTGATATTTAAAAACAAAAGAAAATAGTGTATGGAATGGAATTTTAACAAACAGTAGTTCTTAATTGTTCTAGTGATACACAAATACAACACAAATTATATCGTAGCGTTGGAATTTGAACAATTAAACCATGTTTGTTGGAAGTTCTGGCCTGGCACCCTCTTATTTCCCTGGCGATGTTCTCCAGTCAATGTAAACTTTTTTCTTTCCTTCTTCCCTTGCGTTTGGGGAACTTCGGAGGTAAGCATATCAATTCTTGTGTTTCAGTCGGAATAATCCACTAAGACCTTTGCGCCACTGGATAAATCGTCCTCACATACGCCAACACCCACTACTCCAGCCAATAATATCTTGAGCACAGCTCATGATACTGGATATCCCTAGGTCTATATTTTTGCTTCGACAATTTAATCGCCGCGGCTAATGCATGGACACAAGGATACTTGTTTATGTCAAAAAGCTTGCAATCGCAAGTTTTCTTTAACATGTCCACCACATAACCCATTACATCGTTTCCGTTGACTTTGTACTTTAACTGGAAACTGTTTAGCTCAACCACATGAAGTTTCGACGCGAGAACACATCTGTTGTGCAATACGTTCTCCACATAAGGCACCTGTTTCTGTGTGTCTGAACCATATGCGGATTCTATCCTATGTTTGTTAAACCATTCACTAAATTTGGCAACAATCTCATCGATCATACGTAATATCGAGTACTTCCTTGCATCCTTAAAAACACCGTTCTTCGACTATACACTATTGTTGGTGTTTATGTTGTACGTTTCTCCAGGAAAATAGCACCTTGCCCATTTTTTCTCGCTGTTGATGGTCTTTTGGTTAATTTCAAGATATTTGGCTGTGCTAGGATCATTTTCTTTAAATTCAGCAAACTTTCGCAGAAACTCACCCTTTGTGTACATCCTTGCGCATTCCTTGAATTTCCCAGCAACTTCATCTTTGTTGACATGACAAACATGGGATTTCACATTCTGCGATATATGATAGATACAAAAGCCATGTTGAAAGCTCGGGTACACTACAGCTATCGGATTGATCAGGCTTTGATGTTTGTCAGTAACAAAAACCAACTCAGCACTATCATGAATAATGGTTTTCAAAGTTTTGAAAAACCACATCCAACTTGCATGTTTTTCACCATCAATTACACCAAAGGCAATGGGATAATGGTGATGATTCGGATCCTGAGCTGTTGCAAAACCTAGCGCACCATTATAACCATCCTTTAGGAAAGTTGCATCCACAATGATCACTTTCCTCATTCCTTGAAACCTTTCGATGCAAGCTCCCAGAGCGATAAATACGGACTTAAACCTCTGTTCTTCATCCAATTCCAATCTTGTTTTGGTACCAGGATTTGCCTGCTCTAGCATGTACAAATAACAAGGCAGCAACTTGAAACTCTCTTCTGGACTACCACGCACTTCTTTAATAGCTAGATGTTTCCCTCTCCATGCGGTAGCATATGACACTGACACACCTACATTTGTTTGAACCACACCCTTGAGATCTTTAGGATTTGGGGTATGTAACTGACATGGATAAACTTCCTTCAAAACAGATGCAACTAATCGCTTTGTGCCTCTCGTACTACGGTAGCTGGTACTCGCCCGAGAGCATGTATGCATCTTATTGTATCTAGTAACTTTGAAACATGTTGAATTTAAACCCTTTGCAGCTGGTAAATACCAGGAACAACCTTCTCCTTCAGCACCGCATTTTACCACCCATCGTGTCTTATCCGAATTTCTTAAACTGATCCCAAAACAATTTTCATGTGAAGCTCTCCGAACTAAATCTATCATTGTCTTCTTAGAATCAAATTCTTGATTTAATTCCAAACCTGTACCATCTTCCCATGCCTCTACAGACTGACTTCTTTCTGCTGTAGTACGTGGAAGCTCATCATATTCAACAATCGCACACCTATCTAGAGTGTCATCAACACTGTACTCAACACCTTCATCAACACTGTACTCAACACCTTCATCAACACTGTACTCAACACTGTCACCATCATCAACATTGTTCTCACTATCTCTAATACCAACATCTTCCATAGGCTCTTCATATAGTTCTTTGCTCCCTCGTCTCCAGCGTGAGCAATTATGGCACTAGCATTAACACCATAATTCACACCAAATGAACTATATCCACATCCCAAAATATCTTCTATGATCTCTACATGCAAAGCATTTCTACATAGCTGTTTATCCACAACCGTTAGATAACCATAAACGTCTTCATCATCATAAATATATATAGGAAGACTGTCATTCACTAGCACCGGAAGGTAACTCAATTTCAGCTTCGTCATATATTCATCTACCCCAATCTTCCTGCATAACCTATCCACTAACAACTTATACGTTATCTCCTCCATAGATGATGCCCTAAACGTTATCACGTACATGCGCTGGTCTTTTGATTTCCATCGGTCATCACCATCACCGGTATTATATCCTCCAATAGAGAAATTTATGACCGTGGAACAGTTGATCATTGTCTCCTGAAAAAACAATTAAAAATTTTAACAGCTTATCTTAGTAATCCTAGTTATTCCAGTTATTCCACTTCTCTCAGTAATACCCAGTTGTTACCAGATCTGCAGCTTCGACATTCGGACCAAAATCTGCAATGAGGTCCATATCCTCCTACGATTCGATACCATTCAACCAAACCTATGTCCTAATTGACCCAGAGAACGGATATGGTTACCAATCCCCAACCCAACCCAATGTCTATTCATTACGAACACCAAAATTTTCTTTTCTATTGAAATTCCTAAATTGCAAATACAAAAACGAAAGAAATCGTTTCTATTTCAAAATCAAATACCATATCCCATATATTTAAGCTAAACCACAATTCTAGACCTATAACTAACCTCAATTGAGATGAATCAGCTTCAATGGTGGTCACCGGCGAGACACAGAGGGAAGCTCGAGGTCGGATATGAGGTGCGCGTCTCGCAGGGGGTTTATTTCGGGGTTTCCGGTTTTTTTTTTCTTTTTTTAATTCAAAAGTTTATTATTAATGGTGTAATAGTAATTTACATAGAAAGAGGAGTATGTAGAATAAGTGAGAGTAGGGTAGAATAGTTTTATATCTAGAAGAGTATTGTAGCAATAAGTCCCATTATACATAGGTTTCGGAGTTTCTGGATTTAAGAGATCGCACGGCGGAGGAGAGATGAGGTTTAAAGTGATCGGATGGCAGAGATGGATTAAGGAATATAAGAGGAGTAGAAGACGTGGAAGAATAGGTGAAGTGTATAATTTGTTTTAATTTCATTGGTTTAGTGTTTTTATGATATGTCAGCTTCTAAAAGTCTGAAAAAGCTGAAGTGTCAGTCTGAAAAAGCTGAAGTGTCAGCTTCTGGAGAAGCATAAGAGGTTTTATTGTATTAATTATGTGGTGTGAATTTACATATTGGTATTCATTTTTTTTTTTAACCTTGAAAACTTTGTCAACTAGATTGAGTTGACATTGTTTCGTTTAGCCCTGGGCATTCGGGTACCCGATCGGGTTCGAGTCGGGTTTTTCGAGTTTCAGATTATTCGGATATCGAATTCAATAACCGTTCGGATATTTTGATAATTTCGGATCGGTTCGGATCGGATTATGTCGGGTTCGGGTCGGTTCGGATAACAAATCTAAAAAACGAATTTAACCCGAAAAAATCGGGTTTCGGATTATTCGGTTAACAAAATCCGAAACACCCGAAAAAAACCGAAAAAACCGGAAAAAACCGAAAATCCCGAAAAAACAAAAAAAACCCCAAATATGAACATCTGAGTTCAAATAAACATACTCAACAGTGTTGTTTACCAGTTCAATAGAGATGAAAACCAGCTCAATAGAGATGAGTTACAAACTTCCAAATGGCCACAATACATAAACTTGTTCAATTTTCAAAGTTTGAAATGGAAATGAAATAGCAACAAGGAAAATAAAAACGTAAGGAGGAGAAGAACCAGAACCATTTTCAAAAACTCCAAACTTCAAACCAAGTGATCATTGCCTGTGTTCAAAGTTGAAAGTTAAAATAAAAATCGAATGACATAGATTTATAGAAAAACAAATAATGAGAACTTACATAAAGTGCTTGAGACTTGAGAGGGTGAGATTCAGTCTTGTTCTGGTATTGGATTTTCAAACTCTAAACATGTAATTAAGAAAGAAAAAAAACTTAGAACACATAAACTGATATAAGAACATAAACTAAATTGATATAACAAGAACATACCTCTCGTAAACTTGTCTAAATATTCGTACTCAGAGATGATTTGCTCCTTTGTAACCAAACCACTTTCACTACGGATCTGGATGTCCTGTTTCATCCATTGCTCGGAACACATCAGAACCTCAACCATGTAATGAGTAAGACATCTTCTAGATGGAGTTATGACTCGTCCACTAGTGCTAAAAGCACTCTCAGATGCAACGGAGGTCACTTGCATTGCAAGAACATCTTTTCCCATTTCAGCAAGTATAGGAAACTTAACACTATTTGTCCTCCACCAGTCTAGCACGTCATACTCTACACCAAGCATTGTGTTAGAAATCTCAACACCCTCCTTCAGATATCTATCCAACTCGTCACTTGTATCATGCACTCTGGTTTCAGCAACCATCACCTTGTATATCGTATCCATCCTTTCATAGCCTAAAGACCCTAAACCCAAATCATCTTCCACAACTTCCATTCTGTCTTGTGACTGTGAGGAGGATTGTGTCTGATTAGAGTGTGAGGATTGTGTGCTTGGCCTCTTATCGTATCTATCACTGTATTCTTTAAACATTGACCGAAGAGCAACAAGGACAGAAGCATTGAGTTCCTTTGCATCAGGACTGTCTTCACCATATAGCCTCGCAAAACACATGTTAGCTAAACCCAATTTTTTCCTAGGATCAAAGACTGATGCTATTATAAGCATCTTGTTTAAACTCTTCATACCGTCCCAATACTTGTCAAACTTCATATACATAATATCAGCCTTTTCCTTCAGGTTTGAGTCTAGACTATTCCTAAGGTTCATCAGGCTTTTCGCAATAGTGACTATTTCACCGTAACACTTGTAAGAGTTTAAAGTTGTAGAAGCTGAGACAATGAGAGTAGAATCATAGAAGATGACTAGAAATCTGGCTAACCTCTCAGCCGCATCCCAGTCAAGTGAAGAAGGAGGTCCAACCCGTTTTCTCCCATTCTCCAACTCATTGAAGTGGTCAACATACAACTTGTCCTCGTTAGCCATTTTGTCAAATGACAATCTGTACTTCAAAGCCTTGAACAACATTGTATACGTAGAATTCCATCTTGTTTTCACATCCAATGGCAAGCTGCCCCTTTTCATCTTACCGGAGTCCACTCTCAATTCAAAAGAACTCAGCCTAGTTGACTTTGATCTAACGTAACATATAGCATTACGGATTGCATTGACACTAGGCTCTATCTCAGCTAAGCCATCTTTCACAATAAGATTAATGATGTGAGCACAACACCTAATGTGAAAATAGTCACCACCCAACACAAATGCCTCTGGATTTACTAAACTAAACTCTTCGTGAAACCTCTTAATGGCTGAAGTATTGGTCGTTGCATTGTCAACAGTTATGCTAAACACCTTCTCTAAACCCCATTCAGCTAGACAATCTAAAAGAACAGTTGAGAGTGTCAAACCTCTATGATCGGTGACATGCTTAAACCCGATGATGAACTTCCTTAGCCTCCAAAACATGTCCACGAAGTGAATTGTAACCACCATATAACTAGCACCTGTTCAATAGCAATATGAAATAAGTTACTATACGTATATAACTATAAAAGACACTGTAAGAACAAAAAAAAAACAAACATGTAGGCTGAGCAACCCAGATGTCCGTAGTTAAGGAAACACGTTGCTTGTTGGCTATAAACAGATCCCTCAGTGATTTTTTCCTTGCCACAAACATTTCTACAATGTTTCTTGTTGCAGTTCTTCTCGAATGAGGCTTGCACAGCTTCACCTTATCACAGAAATATTGCTAAGTCATGCTTTCGACAAAAGCAAGAGACAACTGTGCAAGAACAAGCAGCTCATCCGTAGCAGCCTTGACCACTTCATCAGAAACTCTTGCAACACCTAAACCACCACTCTGATTCATTACAAGCTGACTCTTGCCTTGGCTTTGACACTGACCGTCTCTCCATGCTTTGAATTGCTTGCATATTACTAGATGGTTCTTCAAATTTGTGGTACCTGATGATGTTGGACACGAAAACACCTTGTGGCAGTAGTTGCAATTGCATTTGTCACGGTTTTCTTTTGTTCTTGTGTAGTGATTCCAAACCTCAGACCGTGTTTCAAGCAACTTCTTCGGCTTTGACGGCTGCGAACTGGTGTCTTCATCTACTTCCTTTCTTTTACCACGACTAGCCGGTGTCCTAATCTCTTCAGACTCTTCTTCCATATCTTCATGCCTGTTCTCTCTATTTGTGTTCTGCGGTGTCGGTTCAGATGATGAATCTATCTGAGTATACAAAAACAACTCTATGAGAAACTAAACAAATTAAGAACTCGATGACAAAAACAGTGTAAAAAACAACAACAATCACATACGAAATCCGAAGAACATCGAAGAATCGAAGACCTTACCTGAGATCGAATTCTCGATGTCTCAGACATCGGAGAGATAGGAATGTTGTTGTTTAGCGATTCCAAATTGTTGTTAGTTTTTATCTCTAAATCGATTTTGAAATTAGGTTTTAGGCTGGATCGTAGAGTAGGAAGCTCAGGAGTCTCATCGTCGACTTAAGGCAAATTGCAAGTCGGGTTTTTTCGGGTGCACTTCGTGTATCGGGTTTTATCCGATCCGAACCGAAACCCGAAGATGCTCAAGGACAATAACCATTCTGTTATTTTCCCTAATCCGAACCCGATCCGAACCGAATTTTTCGGGTCGGTTTCGGTTCAATTTTTTGGGTCCGGTTTATATGCCCAGGGCTAGTTTCGTTGATCGCACATTTCAATTATTTCCTCGCCAGTGCAAAACCTTCATCTTCTCTCTGAATCAAAACTTATGGACAACTAAATACAGCTCGATAAAAAATGGAGAGATTAAAAAGATAATTTTGGCTGAGTTTGAACTCAAAGATGAATACAACTATGGTTTAACGACAAAGGAGTTGAATAAAACTAGAACAGGACTTGACACATATCAACACAGAATATTAATGACCAGGGGCCAAGAAAAGAAAGGATCAAGTTTAAAGATATATTTTCAGAAAAAAACTACTAGGACAGGACTTGACACAAATCATAGGATTTTTATGTCGTTGATTATAGAAAAAATTCGGCAGTATTTTGAAAGTTATATGTCGAGGATTCAATGTGAGAGGCACATAGGTGAATGCAACGTCATCACACGAAGAGGATACATTTTGGTGTTTCTTATGTCCTTATCGGCTTGACTTAATTATTATTTTGTCGAGACAAAGACAAAAGAAAGAAGCATATACATTATAACATAGTGTTAGTTGAAGCTACTTAAGTACTAAACTAAATAAACGCAGCCACACATTCAAAGTTTCTAACGATCTATTATATAGAAAGACTCAAACTGTTTTTATTCCTCTTAATTTAATTGTATGAAATTGGTTATTTAATTTTGGAGCTCCGATGCTTAACCTAATCGTTATTATATTCACTTGCTAAAGAAATTTCTTTATATATATAAACGGGGAAGCAAAAGTTTGCAATCAGATTCCTTTTCATTATCTCTCTTGAGTCTCCAAACTTTTTATTCCGAAAATGCAGGTACGTTTTGTTTAGCTTTCAGAATAGTTTTTAAGAAATTAAATTTTAACAGGCTTAGTATTATCTACGGTAGAGAGCCTACCATAATACACATATTTTTTATAAAGCTATTGCATAAACAATCAACTGTATATAAAACCTCATTTTTTGTTTAAATGTTAATTTGCAGTTAGACGTTTATGACGAAAGAATCAGACAGAAAGCTATGAAACTTGTCTGAGTTTTCAGGTACACCAAACAAATCACTAGCTATACTATAAAATTATATAAACCGAAATAAACCAGTAAACAGGGATATACCGATTTTATATATAAAGGTATAAAAATTTAAGCAGTGTGTAGTGTGTACAACTATTTTGTTTGTTGTTCGTTAGGAGTTACTTTGATAGACGTGAAGGAACAAGCAGGTCCGTCTCTAACTTTTTTTTAAGTCTTAGGCCAAAAAAAAAAATAGGGATTTTTTATGCTATATAAATTTTTTTTAGTTTTTTTTGGTCATTTTTTCCAAATATATATATATATATATATATTCTTAATTTTCGGGTATTTACCTTTTTCTCAAATATATATATATTTTTTATAGTTTGAGTAAAACTTCATAAATTTTCGAGTTGATTCATTGTGATATTTGGAGACCGTATAGAATACCGTCACATTCAGAAGCTAGATATTTTCTCACAATAGTCGATGACTATTCTAGAGGAGTGTTGCTGTATTTGTTGAATGAAAACTCAGAAGCTCCTGGGCATCTGAGAAACTTCTTCTCAATGACAGAACGGCAGTTCCAATCTCAAATTCAAATAGTGCGAAGCGGTTCGGAATTCCTATGTTTAACGGAATTCTTTCAGAAAAATGGAGTTGTGCATGAGAGCTCTTGTGTAGGGACACCACAACAGAACGGAAGGGTCGAAAGAAAACATAGACATATCTTAAATGTCGCAAGAGCTTTGAGGTTTCAAGCTAATTTGCCAATTGAATTTTGGGGAAAATGCGTGTTGACGGCATGATATTTAATCAACAGAACGCCAAGTTTGGTGTTGGATGGAGCAACACCATATGAACGCTTGCACAGGAAAATTCCACAGTATGATCACTTGCGAGTATTTGGTAGTTTGTTTTACGCACATAGTCAAACCCGTGGTGATAAATTTGCCTCGAGAAGCAGAAGATGTGTGTTTGTTGGATATCCTTATGGTAAGAAGGGTTGGAGATTGTATGACCTGGAAAAGCATGAATTTTTCGTTTCTAGAGACGTGGTATTTTCAGAGACGGAATTTCCTTATGCACTGGCTAATTCAGATACAGATCTCAACGACGAAGACGAAGAGCAGGCGTTATGGGCTCCAATTTCGAATGGGTTATTAATAGAAGAAGAAGAAGAAATAGTGGGCCGTAATACAAGCCCAATTTTGCAAAAAGATTCAAATACTCAAGATGGGCCATCTACAAGAGATATGGGCCATAATAATGAGCCTCCACGTTTGATTGAGGAGAATACAATTCAGCCCATGGCTCTCCATCTGAATCCTTCACACGGATCATCGTCTTCGAGGACCGAAGAAAACGACATCATCGTTCCATCTTCATCTTCAGCACCAGCAGTAGCGGTCGAACCAGCGAATCAAGATGTTCTTCTTGGGCGAGGACATCGACAAAGAAGACCACCTGTTACGCTTCGAAATTTTGTGACCAACACAGTTTCGGACAAGCCGCTGCAATTTTCAGACACAACGACAGAATATCCGATTCATGATAACCTTGATTCCCGACGATTTTCAGAAAAACATTGCGCATATCTAGCTGCGATTACATTTGATATTGTGCCTCAAAACTATGGTCAAGGGGTGCGCGATCCTCGAGTTAACAAGGCTATGGGAAAGAAATTGACGCGCTTGAACGTAACAAAACATGGGATCTTGAAGATTTACCACCAGGTAGGAAAGTTATAGATTGTAAATGGGTCTATACGATAAAGTACAACTCTGATGGTTCGGTAGAGTATAAAACACGCCTTGTAGCTCTTGGAAATCGGCAAATAGAAGGTTAAGATTATGGTGAAACGTTTGCTCCTGTTGCGAAAATGGGAACAATACGATTGTTCTTGAGTGTTGCTGCAGGTCGAGGCTGGGATGTACACCAAATGGATGTGCATAACGCATTTCTCCACGGAGATTTGAACGAAGAAATATACATGAAATTGCCGCCTGGTTTCAACTCTGATAAATCTAAAGTGTGTCGTCTCCGCAAATCAATTTATGGGCTGAAGCAAGCACCAAGATGTTGGTTTGCTAAGCTCACATCTGCGCTTACAACATACGGGTTTGTCCAAAATCTCTCAGACTATTCTCTGTTTACTTATGAAAAAGATGGGAATCATATCAACATTCTTATTTATGTTGATGATTTAATAATCTCGGGGAATTCAGGCTCGGTCATGACATCTTTAAAGCTTATTTGTCTTCATGTTTTCACATGAAAGACTTGGGAGCTTTAAAGTACTTTCTCGGTATTGAAGTTGCAAGAAATGCTTCGGGGATTTACTTATGCCAACGAAAGTCCGCATTGGATATAATCTCTGAAACTGGATTATTATGAGGAAAACCTGCTACTTTTCCCCTTGAACAGAATCATAAGTTGGCTTTGTCTACTTCATTGTGTGTCTAATCCTCAGAAGTATCGAAAATTTGGTGGGAAGGCTTATCTACTTGGCTGTTACTCGACCTGACTTGGCCTATAATGTATATGTTTTGGCGCAATTCATGCACTCGCCTCGTGAAGATCATTGGACAGCAGCTCTCAGGGTGGTCCGATATCTCAAGAGCAATCTGGGACAAGGAGTTTTGTTGCGCTCTGACACTGATTTTACAATTTCAGGATGGTGCGATTCAGATTGGGCGAGTTGTCCATTAACAAGACGATCTGTGACTGGTTATTTTGTACAATTGGGAGATTCACTGGTGTCTTGGAAAACCAAGAAACAAGATACAGTTAGTCGATCATCCGCTGAAGCAGAGTATCGAGCGATGGCTTTTCTTACGCAGGAACTGCTCTAGATAAAACGGGTTCTACAAGCCTTGGGAATTCAACATCCTTAGCCGATGAACATCGACAGTGACAGCAAGTCTGCAATTCACATTAGCAACAATCCGGTTTTCCACGAGACAACGAAGCATATCGAAAATGATTGTCACTTCGTCCGAGATGAGATTTTGCGCGGTAATGTCAGGCCCGGCCCAAAGAGGGTGGGCAGAGGTGCCATGGCCCAAGGGCCCATATATTTTAGGGACAAAATTACATGTAAAGAGGATCCAAATTTTTTAAAAAATACATATAAAAAGGGTCTAAAAATTTATAAAAAATATATTTCTTTATGATAAGGGGCCCAAACAAAGTTTTTTTCCAAAGGTCCATATTTATGTTGGGTCGGGCCTGGGTAATGTTCTAACTAAACATGTTACAAGTAGCTCACAGTTGGTAGATATCTTTACAAAACCATCGGGGACCAATGAGTTTAATTATTTTCGAAGCAAGCTGGGCATACAAAATTTGCATACACTAACTTGAGGAAGGGTAATGGCGCAAATCAAGGAGATCACGTATGTTTAGGAACGCAATTACAGAGATATGATCTCATGTCTTTAGTAGAGAGATTGTGTAGATTAGGGAAGTAGATTTCGGTCATTGTAATATATAGAGCTGTACTTGTACCTCTTTCAAGAGATAAGATAGAAAAGAGAAATTTGATCCAACTTTGTCTTCGATCTATCATTTCATTCTTGTAAAACCCGCAAAAAACCGGTGATTAAAAAACCGATGTAAAGCTTTAATAAACGTTTATAAACAATAAGAAATGAAACAAAAGTAAGGAAACCAAATAAAATGAAACTTCTTAAGCAAAACACGGAGGTGAGATATGATTCTTTTCCTTAACTCAATAAATCCCCCATAGTATGACGGTATTAGCGATTTATACAACTTCGTTATCTTGGCCAGGGGTTCGAGCTGCTTCCGGTAATTATAATACCGTCTAGTATACAAAGAGATGGACAGAGTCGCGGTCTGCCTTAAAATTTTCTCTTCAATTCATCCGTTATTTTTTTTGCTGAATATAAAAGCACATAACTATTTCATTTCCAAGCTTCGAAAAACTGAGTTTTTTTGTCTTATATCCTTTACGTCTTGACTTTAATTGTTCTTATCGAGATAACGACAAAAAAATACACGGTATTAGTTGAAGCCACTAAAGTAAGAGACATGGAACCATCTATAATATAGAAAGACTCAAAATTGTTTTTATATTTCTAACCATCTATTATAAAGAAAGACTTCCAATGTTTTGATTCTACCCATCTATTATATAAAAAGACTCAAAACTACTTTATTCGTCTTGATTTGATTATAATAAATTGAACTAATCTTAAATACAAAATATTGTATAAATATACGGGGAAGCAAAGGTTGTAATCATATTCCATTATGTTCTCTCTCTTGACTCTGCAATCTATTTAATTTTCCGAAAATGAAGGTTCGTTTTTTCTTCAATATTCAGAGTGGTTTTTTTTTTTGATAAAGTTATTACTTATACCATGAACTGCTAATAAATTTGCAGGAAATAGTTGTATACAAGTTTAGAGTTTTTGATGAAATCATCAAACAGAAAATTATGGCAGTTGTCTGGGGGTTTCCAGGTACGTACACCAACACAAATCTATGTCTATATTATTAAACCATATACATCAATCATATTCAGTTTCTGTCCCCAAAAAAGATAGTCAGTTTCTATATCCAGAAACGAGAAATTTAATCTAGTTTTAGGCTATATAAGAAAAAATAAAGCAATATTTTGTTATTGTTGTTAGGAGTTACTTCGGTGATTGAGGTCGAGGGTCAACTAGAGGTGAGGGGAGAATTTGATAAGTACGAAATGACAAAGGAACTAAAGAAAATAGATGAATCTGTTGACATAATCAAGGTTGGACCTGATGAAGAAAAGGATCCAGAAGTGAATAAGCCACCCAATGCAGAAACTTTTTCCAAAACAGCCTTTGGAGGAGACAAACGGCCTATTGACCAGGAAGAAGTGAATAATCCATCCGGTGCTGCCGGTAGCTCAAATTGGACAATACTGCGACCATATGGGTTGTGGGACAAGGCAAAGGGTATCGGTGCGAGTGCGGCTGAGCATGCATTAGTTCTCGGTGCGGGTGCGGCTGAGCGGGCATTAGTTATCGGTGCGGGTGCGGCTGAGAAGGCATTAGTTATTGGTGCGGGTGCGGTTGGGCAGGCAAAAGTTATCGGTGTGGGTGCGGTTGAGCAGGCAAAAGTTATTGGTGCGGGTGCGGCTGAAAAAATTAAAAAAAGAAATCTGGAAGAGGAACAACGTCAAAAACAACTTCAAAAAATAGAAGAAAAGAAAGAGAGTGATCGTCGCTACTTCAAGAAAAGAGAAGAAGCACGGAAAAAAGGTACAACACAGAATTCAGTTGCGAGCAGAGATAATTTTCTTCTTGTTTATAAGATATCTTTTGAGGTGGTGATCGATCCATGGACTAGAACTTCATTTCATCTTCTAAAACAAAATTTTATTTGTTGTGGTTTCTTATTACATATTAGTAATCTATTTTTTATTGTTAACCTTAAGATTTGTATTAAACCATCTGATGCAGAAAGAGAAACGACACAAGAGCCAATACAAGGCTTCACAAGAGATGTGATGAATTCTTTTACCTCCTTATTCACAACCGGACAAACGAGTGGATCCACGCGAGACCCAAGATCGACACAAACGAGTGGATCCACGCGAGACCCAAGTTCGACACAAACGGGTGCATCCACGCGAGACCCAAGTTCGACACAAACATGGAAAACGGGTTTCCATTATCTATCAAAGGATCGCCCTCCATAGAATACCGTGTTCTGGACTAGAATTTTATCTCATCTTCTAAAACAAAGTTTGTCTCCTTGTTTGTTGTGGTGTTGGCTCTCTATTGTTTTTCTTAAGATTTTTGATCATCCAAACTATAGTCGTTGAGTGATATCATTTTGTTGATTTGATATTGAAGATCTCCGACCGTGTCAGGGATGTTCTAATCAATTTTATCAAACGTGGCATATCAGATCAATCCGACACCAATCATGATCACCTTGTCTACATATCCGGGTCTCCTAATCTTACAAAAGCCTTCTTTATCAAGTCAACCCAATTTGGAGGATCCAACTCGGACTCGATTTTCATATGTTTTTAATACTTTACACTCGATTTTCAGGGACCTTCTTTCATTTTGTATTCAGTTTAGACTTGGCTAGTTGGCTTTTATAATTCTAAGATTAAGGAGACGAATCTCTAACTTTACTTTGAGAAAATTTCTGAACCCACATGTTAATATTTCTTAATCTAAACATGTATTCTTTCAATATGTTTTTTGCTCTTTTTTTTTGTGCCTGAATAATTTTTCAATTGCATTTTAAGGGTTTAAAAGAATTTCAAGAATTATTAGAATTAGGATTTGGAATAAGAGATTATAATTCGGTTCCCTCATCTAGGTTGTTTTTATAGTGCTAAAACTTGTTTGGTCACCTAGTTTTAGATCCTATTTATTTCCGCGCATCAAAAATGTTTGCTTAGATGCTTGAATGAACTTAAATGATGAAGTTAGGGTACTTGTGAACTGATAAACTTGGAATTAATACATGCTTAACTTATTTAATTCAAACGACATTTATTCTTCGATCTGAAACGTTAGGCATAGAGATTACATTTTTGAAAAAACGTTAGTCTTATTAGTCTGTTGTATCACAAAAACGTTAGTTACATTTTTGAAAAAACGTTAGTTTTTTTTTGGGTAGTTGTTCTCATAATTTGTATTAGTGTTAAAAAAAAAAGTTAGTCTAATTTTGTGATTTGAGTTTGAAAACGGTCAGCTTTCCTGGTTTTTATATGATTTTGCATGCATGAACTTCTTTGAATTCCCTAATGCCATTTTAATTGACTGAATTCTCGTTTAGTCTCCTCCATTTCCTTGCTTGCTATTGTTTACTTGATTTTCATTACTTGTTTTGTTTAGAAACCCAATCAAAACCCTTTTTTCGTCTTCAGTAACTTAGCTTTTGTGGGTTCGTTCCCTCATATACTACCGTGGATTTTATTGTGCAATTACGGTTATCAGGTTAAAACTCAAGACATCAAGTTTTTAGCATCGTTGTTGAATATATTATTTATAAATATAAATTTGGAATATTTAGTAGATATCGAAACTTTATAAGATCCTAAGATCTTATATATGCAGTTGAGTATAAAAGAAAATTAGCCATATATTGAAAGGTTAAATGTCGGGGATCAATGTGAGAGGCACACAGGGGTGTATGCAGCATCGGCACTGTCACACTAGGTTTAATGGAGGATATATATACGGTGTTTATGTGGAACTTGAAACTGTAGATGTAAAACAGTGGTGCACCAAATTTACCAGTATTGCTAGTTTCGCAAGATTTTAGTGTAAGCTTGGTCAGAGTTTAGCTTAATGCTAGTTTGGCTCTAAAAAGTTCGTGTAATAGAACGGAGTGGTAAAGGTTTAGTGGGGGTTATTGGTTTATAAATTTTAATTGATTCAGAATTTAAGCAAAACTACGCGTTATTAGATCAATAATTTTAAAATCTTATTAAAATCATATGATATTGGTTCTATAATTTTTAAATCCTAATTAAAATCAAGTGTTAATCAATACTAAGAATTTACATATAGATCTTATGCATGCATTTGTAATATTGTGATTGTCTTCTTGTTTTAGTGGATTTGTTTTTAGATATCGTCCAGGGGATATAGATTGAAAGATACGAATCTCATTAACAACATGTCCCAATCATTTTTTCTTTGTTTGGCAACATTGTGTACCAATTTAATTTCTGTACATATGTATTTCATTTCTCATTGTTAGAACATAACCTTAATCCCATATATGCATTTAGACATTACTCTAGAATGCGTAACCCTAGTCTCAAAGTCTCAAAAACATGTATTTATTTATTTACCCTAATTGTTATAGATATCTGTTTTGGTCCTTTTGGATGGATCGAATACACATATTTGAGTCAAATCGAATACACCGAATGACCGTGACCGAAAAATAGAATGCCAAGATATCGTATATAAATTGTTTTATAATATTTATATTTAATTATAATAAGTTGGATATTTCATCTCTTAAGTTCAAAGAAACTGTGAGGTTGTTTCTCATATATATCCTTCTCGGCTTGACTTAATTCTTATATTGTCGAGATGAAGCAAAAAAGAAAAAAAAAAAAAACTCCTTTTTAGTGTTTTTTCATATTTTGAGAAGATAAATCTATTTAAGCTACAGTTTTTTTTCGATATACTATATTGGTTGATCCGATCGGTTCTGGTAGGAACGCACCGATGTGCTACAGAGTGGACTACTCCCATGTAACAGTTCAACGGTTCAACGGACACTATAAACTCTGAGCTGGGCTCGGATCGAACGGGTCATGAAATCCATTAATGGGCCAACACACTGCTTGTCCCGAATTTGGAATGTCTTCCAACTAAAACATAGGGTAGCCAGATCGCCTGTTACTGGACTACCATGTAAATTGCATGGAACTTTGGCCTAGACCAGACTTCCCACATAAAATGTGTTTTTGTTTCCAGGACGGATCGAACCCGGATGGAGTGGGGTAACACCCCACACGGTCCTTTCCAACCACTAGACCACAGTCACACGGGCAGCTACAGTCATGTTCTCAAACTCAGATACGAACTTGAAGTTCTAGAATCCAAAAAATTTCTCGATCGTGTCGGAATTGTGGTTAAAACAAAAGAACGTGAATTGCTTTCAGGAAAATAGATAAAGAATTAGAAACTAGAATTCTAAAAGTGTTTATTGATCGGATGAAAAACTTGCTATCACGAGCATACATATTTTTTAGGTAAAGACTTAACATAATTCTCTTAAGAAATCTTCTTAAAACAAATAAAGAAAAAACCATAATTTCCTAATTGTAGAATTAATCCTAATTGTGACATGATCACAACAGATGGTGACTTGAGACCATGAATTTGCTCGAGAATGAAGTATAGGTAGATGACAAGGAAAGAACGTCGACATTGGTTACACAGAGGCAGAGGTAAGAGACGACAAATAAATCTGGGATGATCAATAATAGAGGATAAACTTCTGTAATTTTAGATAGATATGATTTTTTTTTTTTGGTTATTATTGTTGTTTTTGCTTTTTTATTATTAGATAAATTTTTTAATAGATAAATTTGAATGCCATATCATTATTTGTATACGACAATTAACAATGGATTGTCAATGTGTATACATAAAAGTCGAGGAACCAAATCGAATCCAAAAACATCTTGTGAATATGGATTTGTGTGTGTTTAACTGGCTATCTAAATTGCTTTGCAATTTTTTTTACAAATAGACCAAGATTGTGTGGTTTAATAGTTTATTCAAATGTCTAAAACATTTGCCTTCTAAACTAAAGTTAGGGATCAAGTTTTACCATATCATTTATATAAATTGTTGTGAGTTTCTCTTTGCCATTTTAGAGACTATAAATGGCAAAATACCTCCATTTCTATAAATTCAAAAATTAATTTGGTTTCAGTTCAAAATCAACCTAATTATCAAAAACAAATAACAAAATTCGAAGAACTAATATCGAGCATAATGATAGTTGTGTTTTTCCGCATCCTCTCTTGTTTGGACTGTTTTGTTTGAAATAAAAAAACTTAAACATTTTGTTACAAATTGATAAACAGTGTCTTTACCGGTTTCTAACTCTTGTTTTTGTGTCTTTTATCGAGTCAAAGTTTGTTTTTAGAGTCTTTTAGTGTTTTATCGAGTCTTTTCAGGTTTTAGGTGACTTGGGGAGAAAATGAACCGTTCTGGGTGAAAATGAGCATATGAAGATGCAGAATCATGCAGAGGCGTCAGACGTTTGGCATTCGGTGAAGGACTTCCCATTGATGGATCGAGCTCAAATTTTGATACAAGATAGAGAAATGGATTAGCTTTCATTTGAATTGGTTTGAAGTCATTCCAACGGTGCGATCAAAAGTTACGCCAACCTAAACTGACCGGTTTATTGACGCGAAAAAGAAGAAGAAAATTTTGTTTTCACTTATTTTGACCCGTTTTTACATAGGGTTTCGTGGAGAAGGACTATGGACCTATTTATACTTATTTTTAGCCACTTTTGAGGTGACGCTTTATTTTCTACAGACTTTTACATCTCTTTCTTTTGGGAGACGAATCTCTGACTCTACAGGCTTTTGAGAAGATTTTTAAACCCTATTTTATTAACTCTATTGGATTATGATTTCTTCTTTATCTCTTTCCTTGTCTACTTTGATTATGTCTGAGTAGATCCATAATTAGGTTTCTAGGGTTTCTGATAAACCGTGTTTTTACCGGTTTCTAACCCTTGTTTTTGTGTCTTTTATCGAGTCAAAGTTTATTTTTAGAGTCTTTTAGTCTTTTATCGAGTCTTTTCAGGTTTTAGGTGACATTGGGAGAAAAAGAGTCGTTTTGGGTGAAAATAAGCATATGAAGATGCATAATCATGCATAGACGTCAGAAGTTTGACATTCGTTGAAGAACTTCCCACAGATGGATTGAGCTCAAATTTTGATACAAGATAGAAGAATGAGTTAGCTTTCATTGGGAAGTAGTGTGAGACCATTCCAACGGTGGGATCAAAAGTTATGCCGGTTTTTAGTGAAGACAGCCTAGTCTAGCGATAAGAAGAAAGCATGTGGAAGAATGGAAGCAGAAGCCAATTAGATCGATCGATCCTAGAAAGGATAGATCGATCCTTTTTCCGACGATTAAAAGAAGCATTTTTTATCGATCGATCCACCCCACCGACGAAAAAGGCAATTTTGACTTCCTATTTTGCCTTGGATTCATCCCAACTCGACCTAATTCAACCCAAGACCTATTTATAATTATTTTAAGCCACTTTTTAAGGCTACGCTTTATTTTTCTATAGACTCTTTGTATCTATTTCTCTTGGGAGAAGATCTATGAACCTCTTCTAACAAACTTGGAGAAGATTTCTGAACCCTCTTATTATCTATTGAATTTCTTTATGATTTCTCTCATACCTCTTTGCTTATCCTCTGCAACTATGTGTGAGTAGATTTCATAGTTAGGTTTTAGGGTTTTCAAGGGAATTCATGAATTGCTAATTTAAGTTTGTTAGATAGGAAATTATCGATTTGTTTCTTCATCTATTGTTGATCTTATTGCTGGAACTTGACTCGCGGCCTAGTTTCTGATCTTAGGTGTATTTACGCGCCGAAAGCGTTTGTTAAATTGCCTGAAAGAACTTAGATGAGCAAAATATCCTTAACCAATGAGAGTTGATGTTATTGTGTTTTGTGAACTTATCAAACTCGTTTATAATGCATGTTTAGGTTGTTGAATTCAACGGGATTTAGTATTCATATATCTAATACATAGAGATTTAATACTTTGGGAAGAGATTGATCTAGTCAAGTGATTTGAGTTCGAGAACGATGCTTAATGCTTTCCTTACCAGATTTTCTGTTTTGCAATTCATGGTTCCTGCGAATTTCCCTGAAGCCTGACGCCTTTAATTCATAAGTTTAATTCGTTTTTATTTATCTTGTTATTTCATTGCATTAAAACCACAAACAACTCTCATTAGTTTTAGCTTTACTTTACTCTTGCATTCTCGTAGTGTTTCACTTGGTCTATGTAGATTCGATCCGTACATACTTACTTTTGATGTGCTCCTGCAGTCGTTATAATTAGGGTTAAACTCTGAGTGTTTCAGTTTCAAAAGAATTTCATGAATCGCTGAATCATATTTGTTAGATAGGGAAATATCGATTGGTTTCTTCATCTATTGTTGATCTTATTGCTGGAATTTGACTCGCGACCTAGTTTCTGATCTTAGGTATATTTACGCGCCGAAAACGTTTGTTAAATTGCCTGAAAGAACATATATGAGCAAAATATCATTAACCAACGGGAGTTGATGTTATTGTGTTTTGTGAACTTATCAAACTTGTCTATAATGCATGTTTAGGTTGTGAATTCAACGGGAGTTAGTATTTATATATCTAATACATAGGGATTTAATACTCTGAGAAGAGATTGATATAGTCTAGTGATTTGAGTTCAAGATTGGTTCTTAATTCATTCACTGTTCGATAATCTGTTTAGTGAGTTTAGAATTCCTGCGAATTACATGAAGATTTAGCACTTTTTTTTATTGAATTTACATCGTTTTATTAGTCATTTTTAGTTTAGAAATTACAAAACCACAAAAAACTGTCATTCGTCTTAGTTTTACTTTCTTTCTGCATTTTCATAATGTTACACTTGGTTCCCTACATTACTATTTCGATTAGCTGTGCTCTTGCAGTAGAACTATAAAGTTAAACCTGAAGTGTTTCACAAATAAACATATTCCTCTTATAAAACATATAGCTATGTTATGTTTGATATGAAACATTGAATATTCTAAGAATAAAGAATTATTTACTTCACTAACATCATAATCATAGTAGTCAACACCGTTAAGAATAATTTTTGATCACTAACATAATTATATAAAAATAGTCAACTTTGATCAATTATTCGTAAATAAAATTAGGCCAGCAATTTGATGTGTGTGTTTTGTTCATCTAAAATGGTCTTTCAAGTTTACATGTTTTAAAACCGAAACCAAGTTCAATGTTTTTTTTTATTAATTTTATGTAATTATGTTATATTAACTGTAAAACCAAAAGAATACACCACAAAATCGAATCGCACTAATACTTTTTCCATATCACATAGAGAAAATCAAACATAAGATACTTTAGAGCTAATGCAATTATAATAAACTCTACCCAATCTTAAATGTAAGACTCATAACAACTTTAAACCATTGTTTTTTAAAACCGGACCGGTGACCGAACCGGTAAAACTCTGGAGTTATGGGTCAATATGGTTCGACCGGATTTGATTGGGTTTGATAATATTTTCAAAATAATAGTATATGTTATTATGCTCTCTTAACATATATAACATCTAAATATTAAATAAAACACGCCAATAATTACATTGTTGGAAAAATCCAAAAGTGTAACAGGAGATAAAAATATATTTCAATACTCTAAATTTAAAGCAACACCAAAATAAAATAAAGTAAAACGTTTAATTTTTCTTGTCGAGATTTTCATCATCTTGAACAAACATAAGAAAATATATACAGTTTTTCGGGTTTAACTTTTTTCCAGTTCAATGTGAACTTATGTAAAAAACGTTTTAATATGTAAAAGACTAAAAATCATAATCCTTATAAACCCAATTATATTGTTTTTTTTAAAAGAAAATAATTTTAAAATAGAATGTCGGCGTGTTTTATATTTTAAAGCGTAAAAAACAAAAGAACATTGCATGTTTTAAGTTTTTAACAATTCAAACCCGTTTTATACAGTTCGTTGGTTCGCCGGTTTCCGGCTTTTGGCGGTAAAATCCAGTTTTCAATCAGTTTAACTTTGTATGAGTTTTACTATCAATCCAACCCAGATATACTCCCGGTTCACGGTTTAATCCGGTCCGACCACCGGCCCTGTCCGCTTTTAAAAACACTGCTTTATACGAAACACTCTTACATTTTATTGTTTCTCAACTATACCTGCAGTGGTTCATTTTATATGTTCCAATGTAGTTAGCCTTCTTAACATCTATTTTTGTTAATTTAAGCTACTTATATATAATATCCAAAAATGATATCAAACCAGTAAAAAAAAAGAATTAGAAAAAGCCTACAGTGTAGCGCGAGTGCAAACCTAGTATATTATAACTTTATAACACGGTGTTGGTTGAAGCCACTAAAGTAAGAGAGCCTGCCAACATTCTAATGATCTATCATTTATTATATATAAAGCCTCAAAATATAGTTTTTATTCGTCATGATTTAGTAGTATGAAATTGACTACTTCATTTTCCGATGGCTTGACCTAATTTTTATTTATATTCACTAGCTAAAGAAAAAACATCGTACGTTCATATAGAGGGCACTATAAGAAAACATGTCCATTTCCGACGGACGTATAGTCGTTGGAATTTTTTGACGGATTTTCGACGATTTTTGGACGAAAATATCATCCGTCGGATTCTCGTCGGAAACTGCCAACGGAATCGAACCCGTGGTAATCCGTATGATGCTTTGATACGGGATATTTTTGGGTTCAATTTCTCAAGTGTACTCATGTCATTGTAGCACTTGAGATGTCAATCCATAATGGGTTAAGATGGAAGCACTAAGAATACAAGAAACTTCTTAATCTAGAGCAAAACGTTTTTATGTTTATATAAAAAAGAAACAAAAGAAATACAAGAAAGAAAATAAAAAACGAAAGAAAGAAAACGTTGGATCATGGCTTAAACTATCAACGAGATGATTAACAATTAAACAATGATTCACTATGAAGCATTAAACCCTATCTTAGAACATGGAACACAAGCAATAAATTGATCCACGTCAATGGTATCAATCCCTACATCAATTATCAACCGTCATAAACTTCCGTTCGCGATCTAATGACCAATGAGCATTAATAACAAGTCCATTTAGTTCACTTAACACCCTAGAACAACTTCCGTTGGCTAAGATATGTGAAGCTCACAAAAGATTTGGTTCAAGCAATTCATTTAGACTCGGGTCAGGAGTGAAATGCCTAAGTTCAAGACTCGAATGAACAAATCTAATCTAGTACTAACACCGCTTACTCGAATCTCTTCCCTAAAGCATGGGACGAGACCAAAAATCCTAGGGTGTAGCTTTAGTTCGGTTTGTCATGCCAAACTAGAACTACCTAATCTAGGTGTAATACTAAACTTTGGTTTATCTTATCAAATCTAGCATTAAGAACCAACCTAAGAACCTACATGAAAGATTTAACAAAGATCATCATAAATCATCATTATCTAACCATCAAGACAATTTACTAATGATCCCTAAACATTCAACGCACATTTGTTCTTATGACATGGAACACTTTCAAGTAGATTAGCACACTCTCGTGATACTAATCATTGTACGAATCATCTAAAGTCAGCATCCACTGATCACTTAGATAATCCATAATTTACCACAAGTCCATTTTAGTCAACAATTCATCCTAAAGCCATCATCCACCGATCACTTAGAATGAAACGCATGCATAGGAAATTCTCTAGACGATTCACCGAACACCATACGATGTGATAAACGTCCTAGAAGCTAGAAGTGAGTTGTCAATTCAATTCTAGGATTTAAACCCTTCCTAGCATGAGAACTAATGATGATCTAAGTCTAAACATCAACAAACAACCATCAAATCAACCAAATCAAGCCTAAACATGATCCAACAAAAATATATTCACAAGAACACCAAGAACATGAAGAACCCAGAAAAAGTCAACTCACAAAAACAACACAAATCATAAAAGTAAACCATGGAAAAGAAAGAAGAAGAATAAAATAGACATAATATATAAAAGAAGTGAAGAAATCTTCCCTTATGTGGCATATACATGAAGATCCATTCAAGAACACCAAAGGGTACTGAACTCTCCTAAGTCTCAAAAGAGAAGACTTTTTGTGTGGGGCAGAAAACTTAATGTTTATTACAACTTAAGTGGGGTATTTATAGAAAAATGTATTAAAATGTGTTTTTGGTCCGGATTGGCAGTTTATCGGGCCACTTTATCGGCCATATGGCCGATATAAACTTCACCAGGGAGCTTTCATTCTCGGAAGCATCCTCCTTCACGGCAGAGCTGATATGTGTTCACTTAATCGGCTGTAACTTCTTCAATACAACCCATAATTAGTAGAAACCACTCCAATTGGAAAGCTAACTCAATTCTTTACAACTTTTATGAAGAGCTCCAAAGCTAAATCCAAAAGGAAGGCTTCCATCCGAGTCAATCTTCTAGACACATATACTTTATGCTTTTATCGATCAGCTCTTATCGGCCAAATGGCCGATAAAATGGCTTGGCAGGAGCTTGTCAGAAGTGACATCTTTAGATTTTTATTATGTGATTCTATCAGTCACTTATATCGGTCAATTGACCGATAGAATGGCTTGACAGCCTCTCCTTCATGTTTTCCTTACTCTTCTTACCCCATTGACCTTCCATGGTTGCTATCCACACTCCTCTAACTTTTCCAGCTCCAAGAACACCTGAAAATGGCTCCAGCAAGCCAAAAAACTCTCTAGGACTTCTAAAATGCAAGTCAATACAAAATGAGACTCAAATGCATGAAAAGATCCCAAAACTATACAAAGTGGGATTAAAAACCTATGAAAACAAACCTTAAAAAGATGTAAAATATGGTGTTATCAACTCCCCCGGACTTGCCTTTTGCTTGTCCGCAAGCAAACAAGAAAAGACAAACCGAAAGAGAGGTTTGAAAGTGGGAATTCACAACTAAAAGTACATGTCAAAGCATTCAATATAATAGCCCAACATAATACCAAGACATTGCAAGATTGTATCTCAACATTACTCTAACTTCTCTAGACTTATCGCAACTCCTTTTTTTTTTTTTACTCTAGACTCAAAACCAAATATCAACATGCATACTCAATAGTCAACTCCCTACATTCAATTAATTCTTCAAGTGTGGTCTCACTAAGGGGGTATTGATCTAGTCCATTTGGCATGGTTGAAAGAGGTTTTTAAGTATGAAACAAGGTGGTTTATGATTTGGTGACTTATTCTCAAATCAAAGGAATGCAAAACATCACACAAAAGCAAGGAAGAAATGGATCAATTGATGTATACAAATAATAGTTTTCATTTCTACCCAACCTAGCTTAGAATTCTAGTCTTTACCCAGAGTCAAGCTTCCCTTCCTTTGAAGTAAACACATTGCTCTTCTTAGCAAAATATGTAATCTTATCAAACTCAACCTTCTTTCAATTTTCAACATCTAGGGAATTTTTTTTCTTTTTTTTCTTATATCAAAGCTCTAACTTTCTTTATTTTTTTTATTTTTTTACATAGAGCAAACTTCTCATTGTTCTCATAGAATGTTATATATTGTTTCTCATCCTCTTACTCTTATAGCCCATGGATTTTTTCTTTTTCATTTCTTTTTCATTCTCAATCATTTTTCTATTTTATGCTCATGTTCCCAAACAAAAACCCTTTAAGCAATGAAACACAACAACCCTCCTAGTTTGCTAGCATTGAAGTTCACTTAGACTAGCCCTATGGAAGATCATATTCGTCGTTCCCTTCTTACAAGATTTTGCATATGTAAGCATTTTCAAGAAGAGGCCTCACTCAAGCAAACAATGAAGGGGTGTAAGAAAAGGTAAGGGTTAAGGTGGGGAACAATCCTAAAAATGAGAATGGCCATTCGGGCTAACAAGTGTGGCACAAAGGAATAAAATAACCCGAATGTAGATGTAAAACCATGGTTAAGATCTCAAGCCCCTAAGTGAGAGAATTAAGATTTATTATAAGTCCAATAGTTATGGAGTTGGTATTAAAGCAAGCATGCATCAACAAAGCAATGAATTTCGAGTGGAGAGATCAAAGTACGAAGTTTACAAGCCTTTTAAAATCATTCAAGCAATGTAAAACCATTATCGAGGGCATCACAATAAAAGCTTATCATACATGTTTTATGAACTCCCATGCACATGAATGCTAACTATATGATCTAGAAATGAGTGATCAAGTCAAGTCTAGAATGCACATGGACTAATGCAAACTACATGCTTGTTTTTTTTTCGATTTTTTTTTTATGTAATGTACAATGCAAGACTCAAAAATATAAAATAAGACAAAGAAAACAATGTTAAATGACAAAGACCTCTCCCCCGGACTTAAATCACACCGTCTCGGTGTGAAATGAATCCAAAGAGAGAGTAAAACAAACCCAAACAAAACAAAAACGAAATGGTATATACAAAAAGAATGTTAGAGGTACCTTGGAGTGGAATGGATTCACGAGGAGGATGCATTGTGCGTTTAAGCTCATGGACTTGGACCATTCCATCCGTCCCATTTATTCACCCTTATTGCTCCTACAAAAACATGAAAACAACATTTATCAAACAATAAAAAGCATAAAAACAAGAAGTAAATGATAGGATTGCTTGTTTTATGTCTCTAGCATTGACGAGGGATAAGATTGGGGGAGTCCCCAATGGCGCGTTTAACGTCACTAGCTTGACGGTTGTGTCCTCTTACTCCATCTCTCCTTGCATGTCTCCTTTACTCCTAGTAGTAAACATAAGAGATCAAGATCACAAGAAAAAGGAAAAGATTAGCAACAAAGGAAAAAAAGGCTCTAGTCTCAAGAAGAATCCAAATCCTAATGATCAATGCTAAACCCTAATGGCAACAGCGCCAAATTGATACGGGGTATTTCCCCGGCAACGGCGCCAAATTGATACGGGATATTTTTGTGTTCAATTTTACAAGTGTACTCATGTCATTGTAGCACTTGAGATATCAATCCATAAGGGGTTAAGTTTGAAGCACTAAGAATGCAAGAAACTTCTTAATCTAGAGCAAAACGTTTTTATGTTTATATAAAAAAGAAACAAAAGAAATACAAGAAAGAAAACGTTGGATCATGGCTTAAACTATCAACGAGATGATTAACAATTAAACAATGATTCACTAGGAAGCATTAAACCCTATCTTAGAACATGGAACAAAAGCAATAGATTGATCCACATCAATGGTATCAATCCCTACATCAATCATCAACCGTCATAAACTTCCGTTCGCGATCTAATGACCAATGAGCATTAATAACAAGTCCATTTATTTCACTTAACACCCTAGAACAACTTCCGTTGGCTAAGATATGTGAAGCTCACAAAAGATTTGGTTCAAGCAATTCATTTAGACTCGTGTCAGGAGTGAAATGCCTAAGTTCAAGACTCGAATAAACAAATCTAATCTAGTACTAACACCGCTTACTCGAATCTCTTCCCTAAAGCATGGGACGAGACCAAAAATCCTAGGGTGTAGCTTTAGTTCGGTTTGTCACGCCAAACTAGAACTACCTAATCTAGGTGTAGTACTAAACTTTGGTTTATCTTATCAAATCTATCATTAAGAACCAACCTAAGAACCTACATGAAAGATTTAACAAAGATCATCATAAATCATCATTATCTAACCATCTAGACAATTTACTAATGATGCCTAAACATTCAACGCACATTTGTTCTTATGACATGGAACACTTTCAAGTAGATTAGCACACTCTCGTGATACTAATCATTGTACGAATCATCTAAAGTCAGCATCCACCGATCACTTAGATAATCCATAATTTACCACAAGTCCATTTTAGTCAACAATTCATCCTAAAGCCATCATCTACCGATCATTTAGAATGAAACGCATGCATAGGAAGTTCTCTAGACGATTCACCGAACACCATACGATGTGATAAACGTCCTAGGAGCTAGAAGTGAGTTGTCAATTCAATTCTAGGATTTAAACCCTTCCTAGCATGAGAACTAATGATGATCTAAGTCTAAACATCAACAAACAACCATCAAATCAACCAAATCAAGCCTAAACATGATCCAACAAAAATATATTCACAAGAACACCAAGAACATGAAGAATCCAGAAAAAGTCAACTCACAAAAACAACACAAATCACAAAAGTAAACCATAGAAAAGAAAGAAGAAGAATAAAATAGACATATATAAAAAAGAAGTGAAGAAATCTTCCCTTATGTGGCATATACATGAAGATCCATTCAAGAACACCAAAGGGTGTTCTTGAACTCTCCTAAGTCTAAAAAGAGAAGACTTTTTGTGTGGGGAAGAAAACTTAATGTTTATTACAACTTAAGTGGGGTATTTATAGAAAAATGTATTAAAATGTGTTTTTGGTCCGGATCGGCAGTTTATCGGGCCACTTTATTGGCCACATGGCCGATATAAACTTCACCAGGGAGTTTTCATTCTCGGAAGCATCCTCCTTCGCGGTAGAGCTGATATGTGTCCATTTAATCGGCTGTAACTTCTTAAATACAACTCAGAATTAGTTGAAACCACTCCCATTGGAAAGCTAACTCAATTCTCTACAACTTTGATGAAGAGCTCCAAAGCTAAATCCAAAGGGAAGGCTTCCATCCGAGTCGATCTTCTAGACACATATACTTTATGCTTTTATCGGTCAGCTCTTATCGGCCAAATGGCCGATAAAATAGCTTGGCAGGAGCTTGACAGAAGTGACATATTTGGATTTTTATTATGTGATTCTATCGGTCACTTATATCGGTCAACTGACCGATAGAATGGCTTGACAGCCTCTCCTTCATGTTTTCCTTGCTCTTCTTACCCCATTGACCTTCCATGGTTGCTATCCACACTCCTCTAACTTTTCCAGCTCCAAGAACACCTGAAAATGGCTCCAGCAAGCCAAAAAACTCTCTAGGACTTCTAAAATGCAAGTCAATACAAAATGAGACTCAAATGCATGAAAAGATCCCAAAACTATACAAAGTGGGATTAAAAACCTATGAAACAAACCTTAAAAAGATGTAAAATATGGTGTTATCACGCTTCCAATGGAGTTTCGACGACACTCGTCCGTCGGAAACTTTCCAACGGGAATCCGACGAAGATTAGACAGATTTTGTAGCCGTTTGAAATAATATAGCCGTTAACTAACTGTTTGAGTATTGTCGGAAATCTGTCGGAAACCGCATACATTTTCCCTATAAAAACGTCTCCACCTCCCTCATTCATTCACTACACTTACAAAAAAAACTCTCATCTAAAACCTTACAAAATGTCTTCTTCAGATCCTTATAATTATTTTCGATCATGGATGGACAAGCCTCAACAAATTTCGGAGACGGGCCTAATTACAGAAGAATACAAAGAAGGTCTGCAGCAATTCATGGTATTTGCGAGTACGCAGAGGAAAACCAAAAAAACCGATAAAATCTACTGCCCTTATACCAATTGTCGGAATCGTAGATTATTCGTGGTCACACCTGTATTGTAATGGGTTTGCGTCACGGAGAAAATGATACAATGGTGGATTATGCTAGTACTAGTGAACAATATATTGGGGATAAATTAGAAGAACCTTCAAATGAAGTAGAAGTTGTAGGTCATGTTCAGATGGTGAACGATGCGTTTCGTGAAAGTGTACCATCGGTTGCTGAGTATGCAGATAAAGGTGAAGAACCTAACTTAGAAGCTCAGAGGTTCTTTGATATGTGAGACGCTGCTAAAAATCCGTTATATGATGGTTATAGAGGTGGACATTCCTCTTTATCAGCCGCAACTATATGATGATGGATATAAAGATGGATTTTAATTTAAACGAAGAGTATGTGGATGCAATAGCTGATTTTGTTAAAAACATTTTGCCAGAATATAATCTTGCACCAACATATATAAACAAAAAAGAAAATAAAAATAAGTATTTATAAAAACGTAAGAACTAAGACGAGAATAGAATAATGTTTGTTTAGAAATAAAACTTAAAAGACAAAATATGCCATGACGAGACTTGAACTAGTCAGATATATGTTTGGGCATTACTAAGCTTTTAAAACCGGTTGAGCTGAATATTACTGATTACTCACATGTAATTTATAACTCTATTTAGCATGGGGCACGTGCTGCACCACTCTTAACGTGGGTCTGCTGGTTTGGCCGAGAGCTTCCAGTAACTATAATCTATAATATCGTCTACGTATAGAAGGAGATAGACAGAGTTGCGGCAGGGCCGGTTCTGAAATTTTGGGGACCCAAGACCAAATTTAAGGTTTTTGTTTTTTTGGGCCAAAAATAAAAACAAAAATTTTGGGGACCAGAAAAAAAAATGGGGCCAAAAGCAAATGTTTCAATGGGCTTTGCCCTGAGTTGCGGTCTGCCTTAGGTTTTTCTCTTCAACTAAGCCACTGTTTTTCTTTCCTGAATTTAAGCATCATAATTAATTAGATATATCATTTCCAAGCTTCGAAGAAGTTTTTTTCTATACTTTACGTCTTGACTTTAATTGTTCTTATATTATCGAGATAACGACAAAAAATACACGGTATTAGTTGAAGCCACTAAAGTAAGAAACCTGGAATCATCTATAATATAGAAAGACTCAAAATTGTTTTTATATTTCTAACCATCTATTATAAAGAAAGACTTCAAATGTTTTGATTCTACCCATTTATCATATAAAAAGACTCAAACTACTTTATTCGTCTTGGTTTGATTATATTAAATTGACTATTTCCTATTCGACCACTCCGATGGCTTGATCAAATCTTAAATACAAAATATCGTATAAATATATGAGGAAGCAAAGGGTTTAAGAGCCAACTACGAGGTTGTAATCATATTCCTTTATGTTCTCTCTCTTCACTCCCCAATCTATTTAATTTTCCGAAAATGAAGGTTCGTTTTTTCTTCAATATCAGAGTGGTTTTTTTTTTTTTTTTTTTTTGATAAAGTTATTACATATACCATGAACTGCTAATTAATTTGCAGGAAATAGTTGGATACAAGTTTAGAGTTTTTGATGAAAGCATCAAACAGAAAGTTATGGCAGTTGTCAGGGGGTTTCCAGGTACGTACACCAACACAAATCTATGTCTATATTATTAAACCATATAAATCAATTAATCATATTCAGTTTCTTTCTCAAAAAAAGATAGCCAGTTTCTATATACAGAAACGAGAAATTTAATCTATTTTTTTAGGCTATAAAAGAAAAAATAAAGCAACATTTTGTTATTGTTGTTAGGAGTTACTTCGGTGATAGAGGTCGAGGGAGAAGGTCAACTAGAGGTGAGGGGAGAATTTGATAAGCATGAAATGACAACGGAACTAAAGAAAATAGATGAATCTGTTGACATAATCAAGGTTAGACCTGATGAAGAAAAGGATCCAGAAGTGAATAAGCCACCCAATGGAGGAGACAAACGGCCTATTGAAAAAGAAGAAGTGAATAATCCATCCGCTGCTGCCGGTAGCTCAAATTGGACAATATCGCGATCATATGGGTTTTGGGACAAGGCAAAGGGTATCGGTGCGAGTGCAGCTAAGCATGCATTAGTTTTCGGTGCCGCTGCGGCTGAGAAGGCATTAGTTGTCGGTGCGGGTGCGTTTGAGCAGGCAAAAGTTATTGGTGCTGAAATTATTAGAAAAAGAAAAGAGGAAGAAAGACAACGTCAAAAAGAAGAAGAAAAGAAAGAGAGTGATCGTCGCTACATGGAGAATTACAAGAAAAGAGAAGAAGCACGGAAAAGAGAAGAAGCACGGAAAAAAGGTACAACACAGAATTCAGTTGCGAGCAGATATAATTTTCTTCTAGTTAATTATAAGATTTCTATTGATGTGGTGATCGATCCATGGACTAGAAATACATTTCATCTTCTAAATCAAAATTTTATTTTTTGTGGTTTCTTATTACAAATTGGCATTCAAATTTGTTTTCTTTGTTAATCTTAAGAATTTTTTTCCTTTTTCTTATTATAAAGATAAAGAGGAAGATGAACTACGTCGTCAAAGAAGAGAAAAGAAGAAAAAAGAAGAAGCACGGAAAAGAGAAGAAGCACAGAAAAAAGAAGCAGCAAAGAAAAAAGGTACAGCACAGATATAATTTTCTTCTAGTTTATAAGATTTCTTTCGAGGTGGTGATCGATCCATGGACTAGAATTTCATTTCATTTTCTAAAACAAAATTTTATTTGTTGTGGTTTCTTATTACAAATTGGCATTCAATTTTTTTTTCTTTGTCAACCTTAAGAATTTTTTTTTCTTTTTCTTATTACAAAGAGGAAGATGAACTACGTCGAAAACGAGAAAAGAAGAAAAAAGAAGAAGCACGGAAAAGAGAAGAAGCAGAGAAAAAAGGTACAACACAGAATTCAGTTGCTTGTATCATCAATTGTGAACATATATAATTTCATTTCACCTTCTTAAACAAAAGTTTATTTTGTTGTGGTTTCTTATTACATATTGGTAATCTATTTTTTCTTGTTAACCTTAAGATTTGTGTTAAACCATCTGATGCAGAAAGAGAAACGACACAAGTGCCAACACAAGGCGTCACAGGAAAATTTATGAATGCTTTTACTTCCTTCACAACTGGAGAAACGAGTGGATCCACGCGAGACCCACGTCGGACACAAGCATATAATCCGGATTTTTTTAATCCATCAAACGATCGCCCTCCATAGAATACCGTGTTCTGGACTATAATTTTATCTCATCTTCTAAAACAAAGTTTGGCTCCTTGTTTGTTGTGGTGTTTATTAGATATTGGGTCTCTATTGTTTTTGTTAAGTCTTAAGATTTTTGATCATCCAAATTGTAGTCGTTGAGTGGTATCATTTTGTCGACTTGATATTAAAGATTGACCTTTTTAAAAAAAAAAATCTCCGATCGTGTCAGGGATGTTGTAATCAATTTTACCAACGTGGCATATCAGATCAACCCGACACCAATTTGGAGGATCCAACTCGGACTCGATTTTCATATGTTTTTATTACTTTACACTCGATTTTCAGGGATCTTCTTTCATTGTATTCAGTTTAGACTTGGTTAGTTGGCTTTTATAATTCAAAGATTATGGAGATGAATCTCTAACTTTAGATACACTAGTTTGAGAAAATTTATTAACCCACGTGTTAATATTTCTTAATCTAAACATGTATTCTTTCAATATGTTTTTTGCTCTTTTTTTTGTGTCTGAGTAATTTTTCAATTGTATTTTAGGGGTTTAAAAAAATTTCAAGAATTATTAAAATTAGGATTTGGAACAAGAGATTATAATTGGGTTCCTTCCTCTAGGTTGTTCTTAGTGCTAAAACTTGTTTGGTCACCTAGTTTTAGATACTATTTATTTCCGCCTATCAAAAATGTTTGCTTAAAAGTTTGAATGAACTTAAATGATGAAGTTAGGGTATTTGTGAACTGATCAAAACTTAGAATTAATACATGCTTAACTTATTTTGTTGACATGCTTAACTTATTTAATTTAAACGACATTTATTCTTCTGAAACGTTAGGCATAGATGTTAAATTTTTGAAACAAGTTTAGTCTTTTCTTTGGTCATATAAACAACATTAATTAGTCTGTAGTATTATCATTGTAGTTCTTCTCATTATTTGTATCAATGTTAAAAAAAAAAAACACAGTTAGTCTAATTTTGTGATTTGATTTTGAAAACGGTCATTAATTGCTTTCCTGGTTTTTATATGATTTTGCATGCATGAACTTCTTTGAATTCCCTAATGCCATTTTAATTTACTGAATTCTCGTTTAGTCTCCTCCATTTCCTTGCTTGCTATTGTTTACTTGATTTCATTACTTGTTTTGTTTAGAAACCCAACCAAAACACTTTTTCGTCTTCAGTAACTTAGTTTTTGTGGGTTCGTTCCCTCATATACTACCGTGGATTTCATTGTGCATTTACGGTTATCAGGTTAAAACTCAAGACATCAAGTTTTTAGTATCGTTGTTGAATATATTATTTATAAATATAAATTTGGAAGATTAATTAGTAGATACCGAAATCTTTATAAGATCCTAAGATCTTATATATGCAGTTGATTATAAAAGAAAACCAGCCATATATTGAAAGGTTAAATATCTGGGATCAATGTGAGAGGCACACAGGGATGTATGCAGCATCGGCACTGTCACACTAGGTTTAATGGATGATATATATGTTTATGTGGAACTTGAAACTGTAGATGTAAAATAGTGGTGCGTCAAATTTACCAGTATTGCTAGTTTCGCAAGATTTTAGTGTAAGCTTGGTCAGAGTTTAGCTTAATGCACTACAAGAAAACAAACGCATTTCCGATGGTCAAATCCGTCGGAATCCCGTCGGAATCAGAGATTCCAGACGGATTTTCGACGGATTTTAGCCGTCGGTTCTATCTCCTCGGAAATAGAAATCCGTCGGAAATCCGTCGGAAATTACTTATAACCGACGAATTTCCGAGGACAAATCCGTCGGGGAATATTCCGACCATTTTTCGAGGAATATTCCGTATGTTTTACTTTCCGACGGAATTCCGAGGAATATTCCGTCTGTGAGTATTCCGACGGATTTCCGAGGAATATTCCGTCTGTTTTCTTTCCGACGGATTTCCGAGGAATATTCCGTCTGTGAGTATCCCGACGGATTTCCGAGGGCAGAAATACCGACGGATTTCCGAGGGCATAAATACCGACGGTTTTCCGACGGATTTTATAAATATTTTTTTGTAATATTTATTAAATCATTATTATTTTGTTTATTAATTAAAATTTTTATTAACTAAATTAATATTTAAAATAAAAACAAAAATTATAAATTAATATTTTAAAATATTACAAAATGTTAGAAATTATAAATTAATATTTAGAAATTGTTGGAAATAAAAGAAAAACAAAATTAAAAATCAGGAAAATCCGGAAACTTTGATTTGAAGAATTCCGCCA
Organism: Eutrema heterophyllum; assembly: GCA_002933915.1. NCBI lineage: Eukaryota > Viridiplantae > Streptophyta > Magnoliopsida > Brassicales > Brassicaceae > Eutrema > Eutrema heterophyllum. The sequence continues at coordinate 435,068 of PKMM01056681.1, forward strand.
TTTTGTCGCTGCGGGATTTCTGACTCGAGAGCTCGTCCTCCAAAGCCGTTACTTTTCCCTTCAGCTCTTCGTTTTGGCGGATAACATCTTCATCCATCGGGAATCCGGCCGAAGAAGATGTGGATTGGGTCGCAATCTTACCCAACCCTGGCCGACGACCTTTTTTAACCGGTACCTCCTACAAAAAAATATATGTTATTAACAAATAATATTCTAAATTTAAATAATAATTAACAATTAATTAAGAAATACTTACCCCGAGCACCAAGTCGTTGATCTCGATCCGAGTGAGGTCGTTGGAGTCGGAGATGCCGCCGTCCTGCGATCTCTGGGTCAGGATCTCGTCGTACACCCTCGTCACATTTTCGACGATCTCCCTAACGGCGGGATCTTGAATTTGCCCGGTCTTCTTGTTGGTGTGCGTCCTCTTCATCAATTTGAGATGATCCGGAACTTCACCGTCTTCCACCGTCTAAAAAATAATTAAAAACATTAGTTACTAATAAACATATTAAAAATGATATTTGTAAATAACTAAAAACGTTAGAATACTAACCATTTCGATTTCCGTTTTCTTGAAGCTCTTCGCCCCGTTGTTGTGGACCGCGATTCCCTTCCCTTCTCGGGAACTCTTCCTGTTCTTGGAGTTAGTCTGGGAGAGAGCTTCGGTCTTGGGCTCTTTTTAGTACGGGATGTAGTCCTTCCACACCTCCGCGTTCAAGCCTTTCGGCTTATCTCCACCCCTTCTCCAAATTTTCTTCCACTCGTGCATGTTGCGCGAGAATTGGGTGGTCGCCTCCTTGATAAATTCGGTCTCCACCGTTTTTGTGATCTGCGGGTTCCAATTAAACTCTTGCTACAAAACAAATATAAATAAATATGTTAAATAAATTGAATAAATTAAATATATAACAAAAATTAAAGAAATTAAAACTTACCGCAAAAGTTCGAAACCAAAGCTGTTGTTCGTCTGCCGGAACATCCGAGAATTTCTTGTACGATTTGTCGAGGATGGAGTGCAACATCCTCAGAACGGACTTGCTAATGCCATTCCCGGATATTCCAAACCTAGAAAATGTATACCGTATGCTGGGAAATCACTTATGGTCCACATAAGTACCGCACGCATCATAAAATTCTGTTGCAGGGAAACATCGAACGCTTCAACACCATTTTTCCACAACATTCTCAACTCATAAATTAATGGCTGCAAGAAAATATCAAGGGATCTCTTAGGATGCTCTGGACCGGGGACGAGGATCGTGAGGAACAAAAACTCTCGTTTCATGCACAAATTTGGCGGCAAGTTGTAAGGTGTGATGATTACTGGCCACAACGAATATTTCCTCCCATGCTTTCCAAAAGGGTTGAATCCATCCGTAGATAACCCAAGGTATACGTTCCTTGGCTCACACGCAAAACTAGGATAAACCTCTTGAAAATGTTTCCATGCTTCTGCATCTGAGGGATGCACAATCTCTCCATCTGAGTTATGTTCTGCATGCCATCTCATAGGCCCTGCCGTGCGCTCGGATTGATATAACCTCTTCAACCTATCAGCTAGGGGCAAATACCACATCCGTTTATGTGAAACAGGTACTCTGCCACCTGTATCCTGATACCGAGGTTTGTGACAAAAGCGACACTTCAACCGGTTTTCGTCCTTTCTCCAGTAGATCATACAGTTGTCGATGCACACATCTATCATCTGATACGGTAATCCAAGACCAGCTACAAGCTTCTGAATCTCGTAGTATGAAGCCGGTGAAATATTATCTTCAGGTAAGATATCTTTCACAAAATCAGCTATCGCATCAACACAATCCTCGGCCAAGTTGAAATCCGTCTTTATAGTCATCAACCTACTAGCAGTTGATAGAGGCGATATTCCATCTCTACATCCTTCGTATAATGGCTGCTTAGACGCACCTAGCATATCATAAAACTGTTGCGCTTCTAAATTTGGTTCTTCTATCCTGTTACCATGCATCCTCAATTACATGATATGATGATATGTTTTCACGAAACGCATCATTCACCATCTGAGTGTAATTTGCGTTTACATCTACTTCTGGGGTTGGTTCCTCTAACCTAGTACCCGAAGTACTACCAAACCTATCCAATGTGCTACCATAATTACCATAACATTGTACCATTGAATCAGTTTCTCCGTGTGTATACCAAATCTTGTAACCAGGCATAAATCCACTCCTATATAAATGCTTCCTTACTTCCATAACAGAGACTAATCTATGATTCCGACATTTAGTACAAGGACAATACATATTACCGTATTCCGATGTCATGCTATTATTTGATGCAAAGTTCATGAACTCCTCCACACCTTGTGCAAACTCTTCCGTCAATTCCCCCGTCGCTGGATCACGCCGAGGTTTGTCCATCCACGATCGAAAATAAGACATTGTGTAATTTTTTTCCCTTTGTGTTTGTTGTGAATGTTATGAATGAGGGGAGAATAATTTATAGATAAATGTTTGTTTGTTAATTCTCTGCAACTATACACATAAATCTTCAAAAGACAAGAGACACTAGCTATATAAACACACGAATTAAAAATTGGAACAACTTGGGAATAAGGACAACATGTGATGAAAATTAAAAGAGCTAGGCAAGGAATGTTTACAAAGCACTCTTATAAAACAACTGAATCCAGCGAAAACGTATATATATATATATCTTACAAACAAAGCAAGGAACGTATATACAAGGGGAGAAGTATTTACAAAGCAAAATATATATATATATCCGTCGGAAATCGGTCGGTAATTACCCACCGATTTCCGACGGCTGATCATCGGTCGGAAAATTCCGACCATTTTCCGAGGGAATATTGGTTCGTCGATATTCCCTCGGAAATCCATTGGAATTGACCGACCGATTTCCGACGGAATTAAATCCGTCGGAATATTCCGAGAAATTTCCGACGGAATATATCCGTCGGAATTCCCTCGATATGCCCTCGGTATTCCGTCGGAAATTTCCGACGGTTTTGAACCCGTCGTAAACGCCTTCGGAAATGCGTGTGTTTTCTTGTAGTGATGCTAGTTTCGCTCTAAAAGGTTCGTGTAATAGAACGGAGTGGTAAAGGTTTAGTGGGGTTATTGGTTTATGAATTTTAATTGATTCAGAATCTAAGCAAAACCACTTGTTATTAGATCATTAATTTTAAAAACCTTTTGAAAATATACTAGATTAGGCCTCACATAATACGCAAGTAGAATATAACTATATTAGACTTTAAAAGTGATAACTTGTGTAATATGACTTGTATAATTAGTTTCTAAATAAAAACTCGTGTCTAGTTATTTAGAAATGATGTTTTGTAATTCACAATTAAAAAATTTAAAACTGATTTATATTACTGATAAACATGGTAAACATTCTCTCTATATGAATGAGAAGGTTCTAAAAACAAATTTCAAATCTTAGAATTTTTGTCATTATAAAAGAATTATCAAACATGATAACAAACTGTTATTAATCTAATTTCATATTATATGAATCTTATATAGATTTTATAGTTTACAGTTTTTTTTAGTTTCTATTTTTCTCTTACTTTATTTTTTGATTTTATTAGTTTCCATTTAAATTAAACCCAAATTCCTTTTCCGTTTTTGTTATTTTGTCTTCTTAAACGATAAATAACAAAATTTTTATATTATTACATTATTATTTTTCGTTTTTTTTACTCATGTCACAATCGCGTGAATTAGAATATTTTTAAGAAAATATTTACTTAATACTTTTTATTTTTTTCCTTTTATTCAGATTATTACTTTGACACATGTCGCAATCTTAACACTACAAGAAAAAAGGTCGTTTACAACGGACATAATCGATGTAAAATCGATGTAAAACAGACTTTGGGACGGATTAGCGACGATTGCCAAATCGTCGTAAAATGATCGTCGTTATTCGAGAATCGTCGTAAATCCGTCGTAAAACCTAGGACGAATATAAATCGTCGTAAAATTGTCGTAAATAATCCGTCGTAATGTCGTTGTAAAGTTACATCGATTTTACGACGAAAGTTACCTCGTTGGTATTTCGTTGTAAAGATGTCGCAACATTACATCGATTTTACATCGATTTCTCAAATTTTTAAATTGGTAATCCGTCGTAAAATCGTCGTAATATAAGGATGTACATTCGTTGGTAAACCGATGTAAAATTAAATCGATATAAATTCGTCGTAAATTGTAGATCGATGTAAAATCGATGTAAATTCGAATTCGATGGAAAATCGATGTATAAATTAATAATTAAAAAATATATATATATNTCAAAATACAAATTAAAATTCAAAATACAAATTAAAATTCTAAATACTAATTATCATTTAGATCAATACCTAAATCACTCAAAAGCTCCTCGTTCGATCTCCGCTCCAATGCCGCTTGGTGTTGCGCGAGCGGATCAATCTGGGTCGATGTCGATGCTTGTTGCTGCTGCTGCTGCTCTAGCTCTTGCTGCTTCCTCAGTGCGGCCGCCAAAGTGGGGTTACTCGCGGCAAGAATATCGAAGAGCGAGTTGTACGAGTTGATCTTGTTATCGTAGACTTGGATCTTCTCATCGTATACCACCTGCTTCGCCCGCAAAGTGTTGATCTCGGAGTGGGCGGTGTTCAACTCGTTCCGCAACTCAACCGGATCGTCGAACGGAAGACGTGAGGAAGACGAGGCGACGACACTTTCTCTGATCGATTCCATCCCTAAAATTCTGTCTTTTTTCTTCGGGGCAACCTTAAAAAAAGAAACGTTAAATTTAATAAATTAAATACAAAATAATTCAGTAAAAATATAATTTGATTATTATTACCTCTTCATATATCTCGTCCATCTGGGCTGTGGTCAAAACCGCAGTGGATTGGACCGAGCTACCGCCAGGTGATAGCTGCTGAGAGAATTGAGTTTGACGCTCGGCGATCCTTGCCTGGACGTCATTGTAAACATTCTCCGCTCGAGGATCCACAAAAGAGCCGTCTTTCTTTTTGTGAGTTTCCTCAAAAACTCTGGTAATTGGAGGAAGTTCGCCTCCGTTTGCCTAACTAAACGACATTCTAAAAAAAATAAACGGTTAACGGTTAAATTTAATTAATAATAATTAAAATCACAAAAAAAGAAATTAACGGAAAACAATTACCATTTGAAGGCGCCTTCCCGCAAAAGATGTTTGACCCAAAGTATGCGGCATAACCGCCGGAAGACCGTCTGGACCGACAGTGTTCCGAGTAGCCGAACACTTAGCGGCCACTTCCTGCGAATGCGGATTCATCCAGTAGGTCTTCAGGCCGCTCCAAACTTCGGAAGACATGTATGGGGGCTTTGCCGCATCGCCAGTAACCTCCCACTTCCTCTTCCAATCGGAGACGGTATTGTTGAGCCGCAATTTTCCCTTCTTCTTAAACTGCGTCTTCACCATCTCGTTGATCCCAATGTCCCAATGCCATTTTTGCTATAAAAAACCGACAAAAAAAAATTAGAAACGATATCATTAAATAAAAATAATTAATTCTCGAAAAAAAAAAGAATAAATTACCGCAAAACATTTGAACCACGTCTCAATAACGTCATCCGGAACCACAGACCAGTTGTGGTGAGGCTCCTCGAAATAGGTTTTAATGGTGTTAGACACACTCCGACCGACTTTGTTATCTTCCTTAAACCTGAGAAATAAAACTACAATTATCAGTCAAAAAAATAATTACCAAAAAAAGAAGAAAAACAAAATTAATATTACGTACCAAAAAGTGTTCGGCGGCCGTCGCGGATCTAACCGGGGTAAACCATCATGACCCGGCGACTGCAATATATCCCCGACCGTCAAATCCGCATATAACAACGGAGGTCGAGGTGCTGGTGCAGGTGGAGGTGCCGGCGGCGCCGCTGGTGCGGACCCAGAATCCGGAACCGCGGACGGTGTGGCAGAAGATGACGGGACCTCCGACGGTCCCGAATCACTGCCCATAAATTGGCGATAGTGAGTTGTACGTGGCGCCATATATATCTACAAAATTATTAAAAATTAATTAACGAATATTAAAAATATAATCTAATAATTCTCGTAACTATCTAATTCCAATCCTACCTAATTCCAATCCTATCTAATAATTACAATTGTATATCTAATTTAAAAAAAAAAATACCTTAGAGAGAGAGAGGGGGCTTGTAGAGAGAGATGGAGATTGTGAGATTATGAGCGAGGAAGAGAAATCTGGAACGTATATATAGAGTTTGTTGCTGTCGTAAATTCGATGGTAAGTTACGACGGATTTACGACGGATCCGTCGTAAATCCGTCGCAAACTTGAAACACGCGGGAAATTAATTTCCCTACACGCGGTAAAATTAATTTTCATTACGACGATTTTACGACGGATCCGTCGTAAAATCGTCGTAATTTACCATCGAATTTACCATCGAATTTACGACGGAGCCGTTGTAAATTCGATGGTAATATAAGAAATCTATACCCTAAAACCTAAATTACAATATACAAATCCGTCGTGTATTAACGAAGTATATTTGTGCATCCAAAACTTCTCAAAGTAAACAACAAATTCAATAACGACGATTGAATCTAATATATGGAAAATTTCCTTATCTTACATAATAATGTATAGCGTTCCTTCTTATAAGTTTATTCGAAACATGGATAATGTATATAAATGAATTGATTTTTCTGATACGGGTAATATTTTTATACAATGAGTAAAACAAGCTAAACGTTGAAAAACCAAAGCTATACAACATATTTCAATCCTAAACCCTGAAATTTAGGGTTTGGGGTTTACGACGACATTACAACAAATCAGTCTAAAATCGTCGTAATGTCGTCGTAAACCCTTAACCGGAATTAAAATTTTCTGGTTTAAGATTTACGACGACATTACGACGATTTTAGACTGATTCGTCGTAACGTCGTCGTAATACTGATAATCCGGAGATAATCGGAGATGAGATCGAAAGGACTTCTGGAGGTCTAATATTAGCAAACCATCAAAATTCCTGGGTTTGGGTAATATTCGACCTCTGGGAATCCTTACGATCCCATCTCCGATTATCTCCGGTCATTTTCCGATTATCCCATATTCGGTATTTTTATTATACAAATTTTAAGCAATTACAAAAAGTAAATCAATCAGATTAATCATCATCTTCGTCAGGTTCATCATCTTCATTGGGTTCATCATCTTCAGGTTCATCATCATCGTCACTCTCTTCAAACTCATCGGAATCACCATCTTCTTCTGTGTCGTCAGGTAGATATTCAAGTTGCCTGTTTCGGGGATCAATTAGAAGAACGTTGTCCGTAATCTCTGGTTCTGTAATGTGATAGCAAGAATCTTGTTGCATTGGAAGATCGTCAACACCAACAATTTTACCCCTTGGAGCTATTTTAATAACCGATAACCATGTGGGCCCAGTGGTTCGAACTCGCGGATATGGAACGAACGTTACTTGTTCTGCTTGTGATGCTAGGATAAATGGTTCAAACTTGTTGTATCGTCGTGATTTGTTGACGTCGACCACACCAAATGGGTTAATTCGCACCCCTCGACCGACTGTTGGATCGAACCAATCACATTTGAAGAGAACGCATTTCATACTAACCAAGCCGGGGTACTCCACTTCGATTATTTCCTGCAACACCCCATAAAAATCTATTTCACCCCTAACACATACTCCGTAGTTGGTAGTTGCCCGACGAACGCCGTACTTGTATGTATGAAACACATAACCACGGGTGAAATACATGGGTGCAGTCGTTATCTTCCCGAGGGGGCCTTGGAGTAACTCATGAAACCATATTGGATATGCGGGGTCGCCATGATCCACCTATAAAAGGCATATCGATAAGTGTACATGTTAGATTGAGTATTGATCTAATTAAATGAAATATTTATAACTATATATATTACTTACTTGCGTTTTCAACCACTTAGCAAAGTGACGATCTTTACGATCGTTTATTTCATCATCTGAAACGCCTTCAATGCATTCTCGCACTTGAGTAACAAATAAGCTGCAAAATACATTATAATTAATATATAATGAATTATATATAATTGATTATTAATTAGTGGATAATTAAATAGTAACGTTACGTACCTCTCGTAAGGACTCACTTCCTCGCAGTTTAGGAGGATGTACGTATGTGCGCTGTGCCTATCATTCTCGTTAGACCACCAAACTTCCTTCAATTTTCCACTAAGACGACCGATTGGTGAGAAGATGTCTGGGACACCCTCTACTGCATAAGTTCTTCCCACACCACCATCATCATATCGTCGGGGAGCCCGTTTGCGTGTGCGGACTTTTGTAGCGAAATAGTATGAAGTGAAGTGTGAAGTTTCTTCTGTCAAACTTCCCGCAACAATTGATCCTTCAACCCTTGCTAGATTTTTTGCCATTCCCTTTAAATGTTTCATGAAGCGCTCGAATGGGTACATCCACCTAAACTGAACAGGCCCGCCTAGTTCTGCTTCATGAGGGAGATGAATGGGAAGATGTTTCATAACATCAAAAAACGCCGGGGGGAATATCTTCTCCAAATTGCACAACAATATTGGAATATTAGCAGCCAGCTGTGCAATTACATCTTCTGATAACGTCCGTGTACTAAGATCCCGGAAAAACACTCTGATGCCTGCATAATCAAAATTATATATTGTAATATTTGAAAAAATATATATATATAATTATAATATATCAGCAATTTTATATGTGATGATACGATGTATCTTACCTCCAATTGCTTCATGAACATTTCCTGGAAGGAGTTCGGCAAATGCGAAAGGAAGTAATCGTTGCATAAACACGTGGCAGTCATGGATCTTCATCCCTGAAAACTTTTGTCCTTTCTCAACAGATTTAGCAAGATTAGATACGTACCCATCAGGAAATTTCACGTCAGATGAAACCCAATTGAACAACGATGCCTTTTCATCTGCACCCAATTGAAATATAGGAACTGGTGATTTCCCATTGCTCATTATGTGCAACTCATTTCTGTTGCAAATATCAGGCAAGTCCAACCTTGACTTTCCGCTGTCTTTGGTTCTTTCTTTCACGTTTAACACTGTATGCATGATGTTATCAAAAAAGTTTTTCTCAATGTGCATGACATCAAAATTGTGTCTCAACAGATGATCTTTCCAGTACAGAAGTTCTCAAAAAATGCTTTGCTTGTGCCAATTGTGATTAACTCCGTATCCATCAGGCATATTAGCCGGCGTGTGCCAATTTCCCCCACGAATCACCGTTTCTAGTCCCCAAAATGATCTATTTGCGCTTCTAGATCTTCTCCAGATATATACACTGGTGGGGGACACGCACGATTTTGTTCTTTCTAAACAACCGCTTGTGTCTCCGATATGGATGATTGATTGGTAGAAACCGGCGGTGACAGTCAAACCAGCATGTTTTTCGACCATGTTTCAGCTGAACCGCATCTGTCCGATCGAGGCAATAAGGACAAGATAACCTCCCATGCGTTGTCCAACCTGATAGCATTCTGTATGCAGGGAAGTCGTTTATTGTCCACATAAGCACCACACGCATCATAATTTTTTTTTCCCTCGAACAGTCATATGTACGAACTCCTGTATACCACAACTGTTTCAACTCATTTATGAGAGGCTACAAAAACACATCAAGCGACCTCTTTGGATGATTGGGACCAGGGACTAAAATATTCAGGAATAGAAATTCCCTTTGCATGCACATATCTGGGGGAAGGTTATAAGGCGTTACGATAACTGGCCACAAAGAATATTGCCTACCAGACATACCGAATGGACTAAATCCATCAGTGCAAAAACCAAGATACACATTACGCTTAGATTTAGCAAAGTCTGGGTGTACCGTGTTAAAGTATTTCCAAGCTTTTGCATCTGACGGGTGAGTCACTTCTCCTTCTCTCTGTGAATGTTCTACATGCCACCTCATCGATGCAGCTGTCCTTTCAGATTGATACAATCGTTTAAACCTATCACTTATAGGAAGATACCACATCCGTTGGTACGGTATCTTACTACGCCCAAAAGTTTGCGGCCTAAATCTCGGTTTTTGGCAAAATCGACATTTCTGCAGCTTATCGTCATCTTTCCAAAAAAGCATACAATTGTCAACACATACATCTATCATCTCAGAAGGCAACCCAAGACTAAACACCAACTTCTGTATCTCGTAGTATGTTTCAGCAGGTAAATTATCCTCTGGCAAATACTCTTTAATAAGATCAACTCAATCATCCATGCAAACCTCAGCTAAGTTATGATCAGTTTTAATTGTCATCATCCTAGCTGCTAACGACAATTTAGACTGACCGTCTCTACATCCATTGTAAAGTGGCTGATTTGCAGCGCCTAGAATATCATAAAATCGCTTCGCATCTACGTTGGATTCCTCAATACTATTATCAGCATTTGTTTCATGAAATGCATCAGTAACCATGTGACCATGATCATATTGACCATGATGATGATAACTACTAGTACCCTGATCATTTGATTCATCAAAATCTACATGACCTTGATAATTACTACTAATTTCAGCTTGATTTCTTTCAAAACCCTCTCCATGTTGATACCAAACATAATATTGCGGCATAAACCCTCTATTTAGTAAATGCTTCCACACCGTCTCGATAAAAACATATCTCGTATTCTTGCATTTACGACAAGGACATAACATCTTACCGCTTTCCAGAGTTGTTTGCATATTTCCGGTCTGATACATGAATATTTCAAGCCCCTCTTCGAATTCGTTCGTCAACGCTCCCTCTGAATCATTTTGCGTATACATCAATCTCCGTAGATCGTATATAGACATTTTATAAAAAAAGATTTTATAGTGTGTTTTTTTTTATTAGTGTTTGTTTTTTTTTTTAAAATTTACGTTTGACGTGAGAATGTATTTATAGAAATTTTTCAGAATTACCAACGGAATTACAACGGATTTGCATCGGATTTACGACGTATATTTTCGATGTAAATAGATTAGGTGAACCTATTAAAAAACGTGTTCTACCTAACTGGAAACAATCGACGTCTAGTCGTCGTTAATCTACATCGAATTCTGATCGTTGTAATATCGATGTAAAATTACATCGACTTTACAACGTCATTTGCGAAAGTGAGATTCGTCGTAATGTTACATCGAGTTTACGACGAATTTCAAAGTCGTCGTAATATCGTCGTCAAATTACGACGATATTACGACGACACATTTTTACGACGAATTTACAACGAATACATAATTCGTCGTAATTTCGTCGTAATGTCGATGTAAATTTACATCGATTTAAAATCGTCGTAAAATTTCGTTGGTAATTGACTATTTTCTTGTAGTGTAATTAACAACGACACATGTCATATATGGAGCTTATAAAGGACATCCATATGATTTATTCATAATAGATTTAAAAATTTACACATTTTCTGAAGTTTCTATTTTTTTCGTACTTTACTTTTTTCGATTTGATTAGTTTTCATTTTTTGTTAAAAACACAATTTCCTTTTCGCTTTTCTGTTATTTTGTGTTTTTAAAATAAATAATTAAAAATTAGAAAGTTTATATTATTACATTGAGACATGTCACGATCTTAATTAACGATGACACATGTCACGATCTCGTGAGTAAGAATTATCCTACGTGTCACGCTAATGTTGAACGATTCAGTTTTATATAATAAGATATATGTTTCTTGATCATGTATACACTACCCTTTCTCAAAAAATTGTCATGTATACGCCTATATATCTACTACATGTATAATTGAAATCGTCATCGGTCTGAAAAGCAATAAAATTATAATTATTGTTTTGATCACATAGAGGAACACTTGACTCAGGTGAGAGAACAACCGCTGATGAAGAGAAGCGATTGATGACAACGATGTGTGGTTTAGAACCCCCATCTCTCTCTTTCTTAGTCTTGATTTCTTCCACTTTGTTTGCTGAAAAACAAAACGTCGACAGAAACTGACTTTTACGGTACCATATTGCCGTTGAAAAGTTGAAATTAGACATAGGAACGTCATCCTTCCCAGTGTCCTTCCGATTGCCCCTAAAGAGAAAGAGAGGCATCGGTTTTAGAGCCAGCTACTGAGTTTATCAGGAAGTTTCCTTTGTTTTTTCTGACATGAAATTTTCTTATTTTAAATGTCATCTATGGCAAAAGAAAAAATGAAACACATGGACTATGTAATAAGACTTTTTTTTGACATGATTTAAATTATAAATTATATTTTTAATAAATAAAAATTCGGATGTTCATTGAAAATAAAGGTACAAATTTTCACGAATATTACGATTAAAAAGTAAAAGAGAGGTTTCAGTTCTTCGTACTTTCCGGCTGAATTATCTGATGATTCTCAGTCACTCAAAACAAAACAAGACGGATAACAAAACAAAGAAAAAGGAACCCAATAAACGATCCAATCCAATATCTCGTGGCGGAGGAAATGGGATAATAAATGACAAATATTATAGAATAGAATATATTATTGGATTGTGTTTTAATTTAAGATCATAAAATACATATATATAGTGGTAACATTAAGATAATGCTAACACCATTTTGTAAATTTTCATAAACACATAAAGTAAATATGCTAAAAATATATCGAGATATAGAAAAAATTTCTTTCGGGTTTCACGTCATAGTCATGGTCCACAATACTTGATCCGCAAGATATACATCTTGCTCTCTAAGTTAGCTTCAATACCCTCGCACGACAAATATGGTACGCGCAACGCAAAATCTACAATCACAAAGCGGAATACCTATGTCGTGCATATCTTGTATGTTATAACGCATACAAGAAGATTAAACAGAAAACGTAAAGCAAAGACACAGAGATTTAGTGTGGTTCACTAACGATGTGTTGGCTACCTCGACGGGCAAAGAAACTGATTTATTTCTCAGAGAAAACAAAGTTTCAGAACACAAAGAGGCTAAAATGAATAAGAGTTATAGAGAAACACAAATACAATTCCTAAACGGATCGGACTTAAAATCCTAGGCCCAAATTGATTCAAAGCATGTTTAACAAATCTCCACATTGACTTGAATCTTCCAACAGATGTACCAAACGCATTGTTACAATGCCAGATGTACCAGAGTTTTCCTATAATCAGATGTATCAGATGCACCTTTACAGTGCCAGATGTACTAGACTTCTCATTTTATCTTAGATGTCCTTTTGGACCAAATGCCTCATCGAGCTAGATGCCATTACTACACCAGATGCCTTGTCGAGCCAAATGTCCTCACTTGACAAAATATTTCTTCTAGGCCAGATGCCCCTTTAGAGCCAGATGCCCTCACCGGGGCCAAATGCCCCTTTTGGGCCAAGATTTTCTTTTAGCAAAATTCGCATCTCCCTGTCACCTATATAACCAAGCCTCATGTGCCATAACTTAGTGATATCCTCCTGGTGTACTTTTGGAGATGCAACATTAGCATAACATGTAGCTATGGAACCTTGCACCAAATACAACGTACCATGTAAAACACCTTTCAAATCACATCAGAACCCTTGTAGACATTCATAACTCACCTCCACCTGAATAACTAAAACTTATTGGAATTGCATGGAATGAAAACTAAGAAAACAGTGCATGGAGTGATTTAAGTAGAAGTCAGAATGGCAAAGAGAATCAAACTTTGAGCAACTATCGCCCACTTCTTACTTGATACCAATGCTTGTTCATATACTCATTGAACGGCATCGCCTTAACATCAAATTACTCGATGTCATGACTATCGACCACTTCTTACTTGATACCAATGCTTGTTCATATACCCATTCTTTTTCGTATCAATCTCTTAATCCCGAACAAATATCTCAGATAGTAGAGAAAATAAGTAAGTCAAGATTGCAGTTTTCAAGTCAATTTTAACGTCCACCATTCGGTGGGATTCAATTAGGCATGTCAATCCGGCTAGCCCGACCCAAAACCCGCAAAGCCGCATATATTTGAGTCCGGACCGGCCTGGCCTGTAAAAAAATTGGGCATATATTCTAAAATCCGGCCCGGCTCGAACATGGCTTAGGGCTTAGGGCTTTTCCAGGTTTTTTTGTTTTTCTTTACAAACAAAAAAAAATCACATTTCTCATATGAAAAAAATAATTAAAACAAAATAGTTATCAAAATAAATCCAAATTGAAATAGATTTATATCAAATCTAATTTAATTTAAAAGCAAAAATTTGACCAAAAAATAAATAAATTCAAATAAATTGTACAATCAAATTAAACATAAAATCAAAACACTTAAAATCTATTCTAGGTAGTAGAGTCTAAATTAGAATCTCTTTATTATTAAGTTTTGACATGTATAAATCGTATAGAAATGTTATTTAAAGTCTATAGATAATTATTTTAAAAATATGGAGTAAATATGAATGAATGATAATGTTACATGGATCACGAAATGTAAACTCATCCAACCAAGTACGTGTACAAATCAGTGCTTCAATGTGTTTTGGTAGAAGACGATGTCAATATATGTTCGAAGAACATCACATGCTGTACGAGTTAACTCACCATAATATTGTGACTGACACTTCTACTATTCAAAAACATCCATGTATTCATAAATTTCTGGGCTTTTCAGACTAGACCGAGTCCGGTCAGGCTAAATCCAAAAAAACACACTAATCTGAAAGATCCGGTTTTTTTGGGACTTATCTATTTAAACCCGAACCTAATATTTTTCTGACCTTGGCTTGACATTCCTACTTAAATATTTTCCCATCACCGGGTCGAGAAACGAAATATCCTCGACGCTTCATTCGACATGTGGTAAGTCAATGTAGAATTTGTATTTTCTTTTATTTCTTCTTTTTGTTAAAAAAGACTCTCGATCTTGACTCTTTGTTAATCTCATTTATTAATTATCTAATTTGCTAATTGTTCAAAATTATTTTTATTTTCTCACAATCGAAAGTATTAATATTACGTGGACGGTCTAGATGTTCATAAAGGATTTGAAAAAACGACATATTCCTTCCGTTTCGCAAAGAGTGTCATTTTAAGATTTTATTTTTATTTCACATAAAATGTCGTTTTATGTTTTCAATACATAATTTTAAATAAAAATCTAGTTTTACATTTATTGTTTTAGTGTATTAATTAGAGAGAGAACAATTATTTAGTGCATTAATAAAAAATAATATTGAACTTTTAATAATTTTTTTTAATATATATGAAATATGTTGGCATTTTTTGTAAAACGGATGAAGTAATTATCTTTTATATATATATTATCCAAATGAACCGATTCAACCAATCCCTCACAACATATTAGTTTATTACTAACTAAAGAGAAAAGTCTACGTGAATGAAATCGCGAGAAAAAAAAAAGACATCATTTCTAGATGATTATTAAAAAGGGTTTTGCAAAAGCAGTCACTTATTTTAAGATTCATTTATATGTTAAAAAACCTTTGTTAATATGTAGCATTTTCATTACTGTTCAACAAAATACCTTGTTAATATATAGCATTTTCCTTACTGTTTTGGATAAAATAGACAAAATTACTTTTGATGTACCCGACATCATACCAGATTTGTGTCACATTCGAAGAGAAGTTTTGTCCCGAACGATGGTGTGGATGGGACATTAAAGTTGTTGTGACATGATGTGATAAAAAAGTTTAAAAAGTGGTTTTGATATGACTTTGAAAAGGGCAAATTTTTAATTGTTTATATTTTATCACGTAAATTCATATTATTAGAAGATATTAATGGATATAATAATCATATATAAAAAGAGGAAGACACGTCTAACGTCTTTGGGAAGACAAATTGTATCCAACCCTACAAAACATGTGTAACATTTAAGAGAGAATAAAGCAGAGAGAGCAAATAAGTGGCAGAAAAATGTGAATGGTTTTTTTTATAATTATTTTATCATCTTATTCGTTTTAAGGTTTTTATTCTTTATTTACAAATGAATTATTTATTTTATTTTAAATTTCATCATAAATTTTGTTCCTTTATTATATGATATCCATTTTAATATAAATAGTTATAAAAATATAATATATAATATTTTTTAAATATCAGATGTGTGGACATCCATATTTATAATCAAAACTAATGTGAACATCCACACAGTTATAAAAAAAAATTGGCAAAATAAATCCTAAACTTTGAACACTAAAAATATGATAAATGATAAATATTACACCTTGAACTGAAAAAGGCGAATACTAAACATTTCAGAGATACTAAATCCTATAAAATACTATATACTGAAGTGATACTAAACCTAAAAAGAGATACTAAACCCTAAAAGAGAAAAATTAAATCATAAAAGGGAAAAACTAAACTTTAAAGGTAAAACTAAATCCTAGGGATTACTATATACCAAGGGGAATAGTAAACCCAAAAAGAGATACTAAATCCTAAAAGATACTATATACTAAGGGAATACTAAACCCGAAAAAAGATATTAAACTCTAAAAGGAAAAAACTAAATTCTAAAAGGGAAAAACTAAATCTTAAATGAGATACTACACCCTAATGACTACTATATACCAAGGAGGGATACAAAACCCAAAAAATATACTTAACCCAAAAATGGATACTAAACCCTAAAAGAGAAAAACTAAATCATTTTGAAATACTAAACCTTAAATTAAAATAGGAGAATATTAAACCCAAATAGAACACTAAATACTAACTCTTTGGGAAAACTAAATCGAGATGGGAAATACTAAATCCTAAAACTTATTGCGATACTAAATCCTAAACCCTAAGGGAGATAATAAACCGTAACTGTACTCTAAAAAGACCTTAAAACGTAAACTATAAGGAATACCTAAAACCCTAAGGTGGATAACACACCGTAAATGTAAAAGGTATGTGTGTTAAATATACAAGCATGGATACCCATAACCGTTTTCAAGACAAATGTGGACATAATTTATTTATGATAGAGGTAAGATATATATGTGAGGGCGATGAGAACCATTAAAGGAAAAAAAATTTGAGTTTGAAGTAAAAAAAAGAAGAAAAATGAAAAAGTAAATAAAAATGAAAAATACTGAAAAAGAATGCAAAATGGTGCAAAAAAAATATAAAGTCAAATCAAACATCTACGATATATTCTCACAACATGCAGAAGTGGCAGTGTAAATATGGAATAGAAGGAAGGCTAAGCACGTAAATCAACATAAGAAAGTGTTAAATCTTTCTAGCCGTTTGGGAAAGTACTAACTTGCAAAGACAATTTATTTTAAACGACATCTGATGCAAATATCTTTTATTACATGTATAAAGTGAACAAAGCGTAATTAAGCTCAATCATATCATACGAGAAATGTATATTACAGTGAACGAAAACAACACTCTTCCATCAAAACTAAGTGTTACATAACTAAAGATGATTAATTTGAAATAAATCTAGAAAAATCACAAAATCATACAAGTATTCTTTGGTTCCTCCATCACAACTCTAGAATAATAGTTTGGTTGATAGTAAGAATTTGCATAGGAAGAATAGTATTGGAGCGGGTTCATCAGAACCGGATAGGCAACAATCTCGGTCGGTTCAGGCTTATTCTCAGGTGGTATAACAACTTCTACCGAAACGATCTCTGTATCACATATCTTCCTTAGCTTCGTCACGATAACCGGTACATCAACTTCTCCAACTACTGTCATTTCCCCGGTTTTGTCATCCATTGCTATCGAAGTAACCCCTAAAAATATTTAACAAATCATGAAAAAATGTTAATTTTCGCAACTTATTAAAAGTAATTATCATATTGTAAATTTTGAAATTTATAAAGATACCTGAAAACTGAGAAACGATCTTCCACGCTTTCCTCTTGATTCTTTCCTCGTGAACTTTCAATTGCAACACAGATTTCTGTCATTTGAAACCCAAGATCAGTACTTGCTAATTGCATATTTTGTAAAATAAAAAATTAAAACATAACAATGATTGATAAGTTTCTATATATAACGACTAATCAACCATCAGTGAATAAAAAACATAATCATTTTAAGATAGAAAATATGAAAGAAAGGGTGTACCTGTTCGGTCATGGCTGAAGAAAACTATAGAAAAGCTTCAGAAATTTCCGATATATTTTAAAGAGAGAGAATGAGAGGAGATATGATTTGAGATGTTGAAGCTTCTTGATGACAATTGCAAGTCCTTAGATACTCTATTATATAGAAATTCCATAGGAATTTACGAGGAATTTAATATATGACCCACCACAGATTTTACATAATTTTTTTAGATAACAAAAGCATTGGCAACGACCACAAAAAGAGTAAATGAGTCAAAATCTATGAATTAATTATTTCAGGATTTGGTTGACTAGTAAAATCAATGGTACGATACGAGCAGCAACGTCGAGCGGGAAAGGCTAATTTCTGTCCGAACCTAGGCCAATGGTATCGATTAATGACCGAACAATTTAACTGTGCTAAAAACATATCCAAACTTCTAAATATTTGAATATCCATACACGAATTTTCTTTTTTTTGGTCGAATCATGTATTGACCCGGATTCCGTCAGTCAACCCCGTTAAACCGTTAACGGAGATGAGTCAGCTGCCACAGTAGAATCCCCGTTGGAACGACAATGTTAAAGGACGATGTTTTGGAAGAAAAAAAAAATTTTGTACACCCAATAAATCAAACCTGGGACGTGAGATTCGAGAGTGAACAAAAAAACCAGTATGCCAGATTCATTTATTGAGATCTATTACACAAAAAAAATCTTAAGTTATATTGAGAAGCAAAGATTAAAATAAAAATACGAATCACATTGATTCTTACAATAAATCCATTGAGACGAACTGGCCATTCTCTTTTCTTTCCGTTGCCCCCCCTTAACCCTAGCCTTTGTGTTCTATGCGATTCTATGAAGAGTAATTTCTCAAATTTCTTCTGAGTTTTATGGTGGTTGGATTCAATTTAGTGATCAAATTGAAAACCGCTGCATCTAATGAAGAAGAAAACCGGAGAAAGAGACTAAAAGGTTTTGACATTAGAGTTATAAACACCATTAATAGCTTTTCTTTTCAAATCAAACCTAGATCCATAGAAAACATTAGAAATTCATAAATAAATCAAAATCCAGAAAAAGAAGAATGAAGAGAAAAACCCAAATCAGTGGAAAATTCCAATAGTCAGCGTATCCAGAAAATGGAAAAGCTAAGAGAGGAAAATAAAAAGAAGAAAATGGTATGTTTTCCGAATTCCCGAGCTGTGATTATTTTCAGAAATCTATGATTCGTTCAATTTTTTTACTTTTAATCTTTGCTTCTCAACATAACTTAAGAGTTTTTTGTGTAATAGATCGGGAAAATTGTCAAAAAAGCATGAATTTTCAAATTTTGGCCAATTAAAGCACGAACTATCGCGTGGACAGTTTAAATCATCAAATTATGTTGACTTGAAATTTAAATCACAAACTTTTGTTGACTGAGCCAAATTAGACACGACGTTAAGTCAACAAACGAAACGAATAAAATGAGGTTAAAAAACCGTTGCAAATCACAGTTAAGTGATACAACGTCGTTTCCTCTTTCTTCTTAAAACCCAAAAAGATAGTTGGGATTTTTGCGATTTGGGGTTTAAGAAGAAAGAGGAAACGATGTCGGATCACTTAACCGTGATTTACAACGGTTTTTAAACCTCGTTTTATCGGTTCTTTTTGTCGACTTAACGTCGTGTCTAATTTGGTTCAGTCAACAGAAGTTTGTGATTTAAATTAAAAATCAACATAATTTGATGATTTAAACTGTCCACGCGATAGTTCGTGCTTTGAATTGCCAAAATTTGAAAGTTCATATTTTTTTGACAATTTTCCCGTAATAGATTCCAATAAATGAATATGGCATACTGGAATCTCCGTTCACTCCCGAATCTCATGCCCCAGGTTCGATTCCTTGGGTGTATAATTTTTTTCCTTTTTCAAAACGACGTTGTTTAACATTATCGTTCCGACGGGTACCACCGTGGCAGCTGACTCATCTCCGTTAACGGTTTAACGGGGTTGACTGATGGAATCCAGGTCAATACATGATTCGGCCAAAAAAAAAAAAATTCATGTATGGATATTCAAATTTTTAGAAATTTGGATATGTTTTAGCACAGTTAAATTGTTCGGACATGAATTGGTACTATTGGTCTAGGTTCAGGCAGAAATTCGCCTTTCTCCCACAACATCGACGAAAGCAAGAAGTGTCAGTGTACGACCTAGACAACGTTTACCATTGACCTATTCGGCCACGCAATAATTTTTCAAGCAAGTTCTCTAGCCAGATTTTGTTCTCTATCACATCAAAATGAAAACTGAAATCGAAATCAAAACTGAGATTGAAGTCACAACGGATCTCTTTTTTACAAATTTTTAAAAGATGTTGGATTTTTTAATTTGTTTGTCATTCGATTGCTTTTTAATTATAAGAAAACATAAATCCGAACATACCATTTAGATTCTTATTGTTGAAACATAAAATAATTTGTTTGTTTTTTTCTTTCTAATATGTTAGTCATTATTACAGAAATTGTTGTGTTTACTTGGCTGTGTTGAAATCAATTTCTGGTCATTTAATTGAGGAAAATAACCTGCTTGTAATAGTTTGCTAGTCTTGCTTGGAACCAAGACTCTCACAGAATCTAGACTCAAAAAAGAAGTATATTTAAGAAATGTAGTCATCATTGCACAAAAAAATAAAAAGAAGAAATGTAGTCATCCATAAAAAATAAAAATAAAAAACGCTAGGAACGGCAGATTGCGACACAAATATAAAGTAAATCTCGTACGGATGAACCTAAATTGTAGAAAGTGAAATTCATAAAAAAAATATGTTTGGTAAACTCCGAATACGATATTCAATTAAGAAAGTTCGAAACAATTAAGGCTCTCGTTTAAAAAGAAATCTTGAGGAGAGACCAACAAATGAAATGGATTAGAATCAAATGATTCGATATATAGAACCAAAATGAGGAAATGATGCATAAATGTTGGCTAGTGAGAAATTCTGCCAACTCCTATATTAAGGACTTTACGACCTTATTTTTGGTACAACTGCTCGTTGAGCTTAAAGAAAAGCCAGAGATAAAAAAAAAAAAAAAAAATCTAGAGAGTGAATGTTTGAGGGAAGGAGCAAGAGCCCAAGTCACCGAAATTTTTGTCGAAGAATAACAAAAGTTCAGGTCACCGGAAGCCATATTCGCTAAATTTTTAGCACAGTTTGTGATATGATCAGAGTTTGTGATATGATGTTTAGGGTCCATCAGGTGTATAATGTTTTTGGACTCGGAGATTTCAGGTTTTTAAAAGACGACATTGTATTCAGAATACTTTTTTTTTTTTTTTGTTAAAGCAGAATACGTTTTCTTGAGTTTTAAATAAAGTTTCAAATTTTTTTTTTTTGCTGCTCTTAACTCTTTCATGTCGTTTTTATATCCGAGTGATGTATAAGAAAAACTGGTTGGACTAACTTTCTGATGGAAGCATCACGAGTTGGAACTATTTCTGAATCGGGTATGTCACCTTTTGTGTAATATTTTCAAATGTTATGTTGGATGAAAATTTTTTCAAATGTAATATTTTCATATATTTAGGGGGTGTTACAAGATAAGTCCCATGACCTTTGGTCATAATTTAAGTAGTGAATGATAGGGAAAAATATTAAGGTAAATTATTTTTAGTCTCCTCATCCATACAAAAATCTCAGTACTTATATTGCTGATTATTATTATATAATATAAGCAAAGTAGGATTTAGGAATGAAGCTCTTTAATAAGATATTATGTTAAATTTAATAATTTTACTTTTTATAAAATTAAACCTTCGATAAGTATATTTTTTATAGATATTTGTGTGATTATATATGATTATTTGTGTGATAATAGATATTAAAAATAAAAAGGAGGATACCCTAGCGTTAGAAGCTCTATATATACCAAGATCATCTCTAATTGTACATAATCGGTCACTTTTGAAAATTTGTGTTTCTTTCTTTATGATGTATGTTTTTTTATATTCTTGAATTTCATGTGTTTTTTCGTATGAAGGCTTTAATATTGATGTTGTTTTAGATCTAATATTGTGATTACTTTTTTTTCCCTTGGGTTAGATCGTGGAGAAGAGGGTCTTTAAATCGAGCTAGGCCGGTGATTCATAGACAGAAGATTTACAAAGGTGTTCTTCGTATTTTTTGTTTATATTTATTTGTGTTTCTTTCTTTAAGATGTATTTTTTATTATATATTCTTGAATTTTGTTTTTTTTGTATGAAGGTTTTAATATTGTTGTTGTTTTAGATACAATATTGTGATTACTTTTTTCTCCCTTGGATTTGTTAGGAAATAACGTCAAATTTCTAATAAATCAGATTTATAGAAACGATAAAACACATACAATTTGTTAACGGAGTTCGGCCAATTTTGCCTATGTCTCCGGACCTGCTGTAGATATTTTATTATTAACCGGATAAATTTTACAACACTTTCAACTCATACCCAAACCCAATTACACTCAAGAAAATTACTCTTATCTTTCTCCCGAAGAAGAATTTTATTTTTCTCTCTTCTCTCTCTCACACACTTTCTTCTTCTTCTCTTGTTTTTGGGATGATTTTGAGAGAGGAGATCACCATGTATTTATAGGAAGAGATGGGGTTTGTTGAGACAAAATTGTTGACAAATGAAGCCTCTCTTTTTGACTTTTTGCCGTCCTTCATCGTCCACAAAAAAAAATGTGTTGTTTGACTAACGATCTCCTACTTGAAGATTGATTTCAATCTGTCTTCACACCTTGATCAATGCAGCAGGTCTTTCAGGCTTGTTACTCTTCCAAGCCAACTGAGGTTGCACACAACCACATCTTATCATACGGCACGACCTTTGTTAGCATGTCTACCGGATTCTTACTTCTTGGGATCTTTTCAAGCACCAACACTCCATCTTCTAAAGCTGATCTGATGAAATGATACTGAAGTTGTATGTGCTTTGTCCGAGCATGGTAAGCTGGATTCTTTGCCAAATCAATGGCACTCTTACTATCACAGTACAACACATTTTTCTCTTGGTCGCGGCCTAGCTCTCGTAGAAATGACTCTAACCACATCATCTCCTTTGCTGCCTCTGTCACCGCAACATACTCAGCTTCACAGCTTGATAGCGCTACAATTTTCTGCAACTTTGAAACCCAACAAATTGCAGTACCACCAAAAGTGTAGACATACCCGGATGTGCTCTTCCTACTGTTAATGTCACCTCCATTGTCAGCATCAACATATCCCTGCAATCTCATCTCAGACTTCATGAAACATAGCGATAAACTTGGATTTCCCTTCAGATACCTGAAAATCCACTTAACAGCTTCCCAATGTTTCTTGCCGGGATTGCTCATAAACCTGCTAACGACTCCCACTGCATGTGCAATGTCTGGCCTTGTACATACCATCGCGTACATCAGGCTGCCAATAGCATAAGCATATGGAACTTTATCCATATATGCCATCTCGTCTTTAGTCACTGGGGACTGATCTCTAGATAACCGAAAATGACTTGACATGGGAGTACTAACTGGCTTTGCGTCATCCATATTAAACCTCTTGAGGACTTTCTTCACATACTCTTCTTGTGATAACTTAAGACCCTATTTGCTTTTACTAATTCTCATCCCAATAATTTGTCTTGCTTCTCCCAGGTCTTTCATCGCAAACTCTTTTAAGAGTTTGGTCTTCAAGTAATTGATCTCATGCAGGCCTGCTCCCACTATAAGCATGTCATCAACATACATGAGCAATATCAAGTAGGACTCTTCAAGCCTCTTGAAGTAACAACAGTGGTCAGCCTCACACCTCAAGAAACCAGCTCCTTTTATAAAGCTGTCAAAACTTTTATACCACTGTCTTGGAGCTTGTTTTAAGCCATATACTCCTTTTAAGCTTGCATACCATATTTTCTTTCCCTTTGACCTCAAAGCCTTCAGGTTGCTTCATATAAATTTTTTCATCCAAATCATCGTGAAGAAATGATGTTTTCACATCCATTTGTTGAAGATGTAAATCTTCCTTTGCAACCAGCCCAAGAACAGTTCTAAATGTCACCAACTTGACCACATGAGAGAAGATTTATGTGTAGTCTATGCCTTCCTTTTGTTTGAATCCCTTCACAACAAGCCTCGCTTTATAACGCTTGCTTCCATCATGTTCTTCTTTTATTTGGTAGACCCACTTGTTATGCAATGCCATTTTATCCTTAGGCAACTCAGCCAACTCCCATGTATGATTGGACACCAACGAGTCAATCTCATCTTTCATTGCAAGCTCCCACTTAATTGATTCATCAACTTGCATTGCCTCTTCATAACATTCTGGTTCGCCTCTATCTGTGAGCAGAATGTAGTTGAGCGATGGAGAAAATCTTACAGGTTTCTTGATGATTCTGTTTGACCGTCGTAACTTTGTAACTGGCGTATGTGGAATCACTTCAGAATCATCATTCTCACCTGTCTCACTATTCTCCTCTTGAGAAATATGTTATTCTACTGTTGTGTTATCCTGTTGCAACTCCGGTGCTTGGAATATCTCCCAAATCAACAACTCTAGACTCCTTCCTTTATGAGATTTCCTTTAGCTTATCCTTATACAAAGCTCCTTCATTGAACACAACATTCTTGCTGCAGATGATCTTCCGATTTTTGTCATCCCAAAATCGGACCGAAGTTGGTGTCACCATAACCAAAAAAGTAGCACTTCTTGGATTTTGCATCAAGTTTACTTATTGCAGCATTATCATCATGAACATAAGCTAAGCAGCCAAATACTTTAAGAAAAGTAAGACTTACTTTTTTGCCGCTCCAAACTTCTTCAGGGATCTTGAATCCCAATGGAACAGGCGGTCCTCTGTTTATTAAGAAGGCTGTGGTATTGATTGCATCCGCCCAAAATGTCTTAGGCAATCCACAATGTAATCTCATGCTCCTTGCACGCTCATTCATGGTCATGTTCATCGTTTCTGCTATTCCATTCTATTGAGGCGTTGCGTGAATAGTCTTTACCATCTTTATCCCATTATCAGCGCAATATCTTTTGAACTCCTCGCTAATATATTCTCCTCCGTTATCAGACCTTAGACACTTCATCTTGAGATTCGTCTCAATCTCAACCATGGTTTTCCATCTTTTGAAAACCGAGAACACTTCATACTTGTTCTTCATGAAGTAGACCCACACTTTTCTCGTAAAGTCATCAATAAAGGTCACATAGTGTACGAACCTCCTAGCGATGCAACAGATGCGGGTCCCCACACATCCGTGTGCACCAGCTCCAACTTCTCTGATTTTGGCTCTCTACCTTCTTTTGAGAAACTAACCGGTTTCTGTTTTCCAAGGATGCAACTTTTACACATCTAATGATCCACCATCTTCAGATCCGGAAGCACGCCATTTGCTACCAAAAGCTTCATGCCTTTCTCACTCATGTGTCTCAACCTACAATGCCACAAATTGGTTTGTTTGGCAGTCTCGACAACATCAACTGTATCTTGATAACTCGTCGTCATATAAAGATTGCCTCTTTTATAACCTCTAGCAACCACCATAGAACTTTTCTTTACTCTCCAGGCTCCACCACCAAAGTTGACATTATGCCATGTATTGAAACACCCCATCTCGGACTCTAAGCCCACGGAGGTTGTTCCCGTTCGGATCACTAAGTGACCGAGCCATTCAGTCAGTTTTTAGGGCCCATTCCTTAACTTAGTTCGATTTGATATAATATATTCTAAGATTCATAATTTAGAGTCAATATGCATTAAAATGAAAACGATCTGGATATTTTATTAATATAGTAAAGGATTCGATACACTTTGAGTTTGCATATAAGCTATTACAAGTTTATTCGATCCTAACAATCCAGACCAACACCACCCATCTTCCCTGGCTAAAACGTATCGCGCGCCTAAGCCCACTCCTTCTCGGAATTCGCATCTTTACCTGAAAGCCAAAGAGGCATAAGTAACTCGATAATTACTTAGTGAATGCGGATATGAGACATGCTTAATAATGCATCAAATCCCCGAATTAATATATATTTCCCCCACGGTTCAGTCCGCCTAAACGAACCAAGGGTCAATCGTTTAGAGTTTGGCCGAGTCTTGATGGATTCTATCCTATCCCTAAGCCACTCGCCTTACTTGCAATTATCCTTGTTCCGTCTAGCGGCACCGTCCGTGTCAAGTAATCAAAGAATATCCGACCAAGATCATTGATCCATGGCCGATTAACAAATTATGAATATTTAAGCCAACAAAGTGATTAAACTGGCCAAGCGTGCACTTAGACCGATCCATAGACTCTCCCGGCCGAACCGGTAGTCTAGATCCGTGCGCTTAGAGCCATAGTAATGAACTCACCTTCGCCACACGGTTGGATTAAGGCACTTGTCCGCCGTGATCCTTCTTTCCACGTTCCGATTCCCTTGACTTGATCCTCTTGATCGAACCAGCCTTTTTCTCTCGGCTAGCTTTCACTCTTACTCTCGATATCGCCTTAGTCTCTCGGCAAGATATCCATGTTGGTGAGTGAGCGGGAAAGAAATGACTAAGGGTCCTATTTATAGGATTCCTGGTCGCAAAATTCCCTTAACCGCCCTTACTAAACGAACGGGCGCGTTTGTTGGCCAAACGGGTGTGGCTACCCTTCGACTTGTTAACCGCCTAACCATCCCGCACATGCGATGTGTGTGGTCATACTTCTAGCCGAGCAACTATCTAGCTACCTTTGCTGAACTAGCTTCTCAGTCGGCCAGCTAGCTTACCACTCGGCCAGCTCGGCCCAACTGCCGAATACTTGTCCCAGCTGAACCGAGCTTCCCGGCAGCTGGTCCAACTGACTTAGCTCGACCATCCAGCTCATTTCAGCTCGGCTGAAACATACTTAGCTTATTCCACGAATCTTCTTGGTTTTTACTCCCTTTTTATCCGACTAAGTCTTAGACCCTCCGACTTAGCCGATGATTTTGGACCATGGCTCAATTTTCCTTAACTTTTCCCAGCCATTCTTCTCACCTCTCGGCCATGATCCGTCGCAGAGATCTATTCCGATCGGGGATGTTACATGTATCATCAAGTTGTCTTACTGGATCAGATTTCGCATCAAGTTTGGCATATGTCTAACCTTTGTGATCTTCCACACGCGTCCATCGGACATCTTCAAGTTGATATCTCCAATATCAACTATGTCCAAAGGTAAACCATCAGCTATATATACCTTCCCGTAATTTCAAACAACATAATTCTCCATAATGTTGTGGTTTGGTGTGGTATGGAATGATGCTCCTGAGTCAAGAACCCAAGAATCGTTCGGGCTATCAACATAAGAGATCGATGCTTTAGAGGTGTTTACAGCTGCATCATGAGATTCACTTTTTTCTTGGAGAATCAACAGACACTAACAATACATCAACAATTTCATGTGTAACTACATTGGCTTCGCCTCCTTTGTTGTCTTCCTTCTTCGGTGGTGCCCAACAATTCTTTTTGATGTGGCATGTTTTTCCACAACTACAGCATTCAATAGACTGCTTAAATTTGGACTGACCTCTTCCATTCCTTGACTTCGATCTGTCTTTGTTCCGGTTGTTTCTGTCTTGGTTTCTGCCTCTGTTTTCCACGTTGAAAGCAGAGCCCATTGATGTTTCGCTAGAGTCTATCCTATAAAATTCTTCAGCAAGGATACGATCTCGAACATCATTGAATTTAAGCTTCTAAGTACCCACATAATTATTAACCGCTGCCCTCATTGGCTCCCAACTATTTGGTAGAGATGCCAACAAAATCAGTGCTCACACTTCATCATCAAACTCGATTTTAACGGATGATAATTGGTTGAGAATCGTGTTGAACTCGTTCACATGTGCTGCAACAGAGCCATCTTCTTCCATCTTCAAGTGGAAGAGTTTCTTCATGAGAAATATGTACTGTCAAATTGTATAATATGTACTGTCAAGTTTCTTCAAGGAGATCCCACTCTTCCTGATCCATCTTCTCAGGCTTCTTGCTCAGTGGTTGATGAAGCTTCCTTCCGTACAGATAATCTTCGATTTGCATTCTCCAAAATGTATAATATGTACTGTCAAATTTCTTGATACTGTGTGCCGAACCATCTTCGCCTCCTACAGTTTCTGATTAATTTTGCAGACCACCGTGTATTAAAACACCCCTGTTGATAAACCGATGTTGCCGGCAAAATTTTACTATTCAAGAATTCACTATTCATTTGAACTGTAACCCATGAAATTTGACCGAAATCACCGCAACCCGCTCTGATACCAGTTGTTAGGAAATAACGTCAAATTTCCGATAAATCAGATTTATGGAAACGATAAAACACACATAATTTGTTAACGGAGTTCGCCCAATATTGCCTATGTCTTCGGACCTGCTGTAGATCTTTTATTATTAACCGGAGAAATTTACAACATACACTCAACTCACACCCAAACCCAATTACACTCAAGAAAATTACTTTCTTAATTTTCTCACAAAGAAGAAATATTTAGTAGTATGAAATTGACTATTTCATTTCAATGTTCTAACTTCGATGGCTTGGCCTAATTTTTATTTAACTCTAGCTAAAGAAAAACTTTGTACATATATAGAGGGCACTACAAGAAAACAGGTCCATTTCCGACGGAAATTCCGACAGACGTATAGCCATTGGAATTTCCGACGGATTTTCGACAATTTTTGGACGAAAGTATCATCCGTCAGATTCTTGTCATAAACTTCCGATGGAATCGAACCCGTCGGTAATACGTCTGACGCTTCCGATGAGACTCGTCTGTCGGAAACTTTCCGATGGGAATCCGACGGAGATTAGACGGATTTTGTAGCCATTCGAAATAATATAGCCGTTAACTAGACGTTTGACTATTGTCGGAAATCCGTCAAAAACCGCGTACACTTTCCCTATAAAAACGTCTCCACCTCCCTCATTCATTCACTACACTTACAAAAAAAATCACCGCAACCCGCTCTGATACCAGTTGTTAGGAAATAACGTCAAATTCCGATAAATCAGATTTACGGAAACAATAAAACACACATAATTTGTTAACGGAGTTCGACCAATAGTGCCTACGTCTTCGGACCTGCTGCAGATATTTTATTATTAACCGGAGAAATTTACAACATACACTCAACTCACACCCAAACCCAATTACACTCAAGAAAATTACTCTCTTAATTTTCTCACAAAGAAGAAATATTTAGTAGTATGAAATTGACTATTTCATTTCAATGTTCTAACTTCGATGGTTTGACCTAATTTTTATTTATATTCACTAGCTAAAGAAATAACATCGTACGTATATAGAGGGCGCTACAAGAAAACATGTCCATTTCCGACGGACGTATAGTCGCCGGAATTTTCCGACGGATTTTCGACAATTGTTGGACGAAAGTATCATCCGTCAAATTCTCGTCGGAAACTTCCGAAGGAATCGAACCCATCGGTAATCCGTCTAACGCTTCCGACGAGACTCGTCTGTCGGAAACTTTCCTACGGGAATCCAACGAAGATTATACGGATTTTGTAGCCGTTTGAAATAATATAGCCGTTAACTACACGTTTGACTATTGTCGGAGATTCGTCGGAAACCGCGTACACTTTCCCTATAAAAACGTCTCCACCTCCCTCATTCATTTACTACATAGCTACACTTACAAAAAAAATCTCATCTAAAACCTTACAAAATGTCTTCTTTAGATCCTTATAATTATTTTCGATCAAGGATGGACAAGCCTCATCAAATTTCGGAGACGGGCCTAACTACGGAAGAATACAAACAAGGTCTGCAACAATTCATTGCATTTGTGAGTACGGAGAGGAAAGCCGAAAAACCGGTAAATTCTATTCCCCTTGTACCAATTGTCGGAATCGTAGATTAATCGTGATAGACGAAGTATGGTCACACATGTATTGTAATGGGTTTGTGCCGGGTTACAAGATTTGGTATTATCATGGAAAAAATGATACAGTGGTGGATTATGCTAGTACTAGTGAACAACATATTGGGGATAGCTTAGAAGAACATGCAACTGAAGTAGAAGTTGTAGGTCATGTTCAGATGGTGAACGATGCGTTTCGTGAAAGTATACCATCGATTGCTAAGTATGTAGATAGAGGTGAATAACCTAATTTAGAAGCTCGAAGATTCTTTAATATGTCAGACGCTGCTAAAAATCCGTTATATGATGGTTGTAGAGGTGGACATTCCCCTTTATCAGCTGCAACTAGGATGATGAATATAAAGATGGATTTCAATTTGAGTAAGGAATGTGTGAATGCAATAGCTGATTTTGTGAAAGACATTTTGTCAGTAGATAATCGTTACCAGCATCATATTATGAGATACAGAACAAAAAAAAGAAAAAAAAAAAGTATTTACGGAAACGTAAGAACTAAGAAGAGAATAGAATAATGTTTGTTTAGAAAAAATTCAAAGACAAAATATGCCATGACGAGAATTGAACTAGTCAGATATGTTTGGGCATTACAAGCTTTTAAAACCGGTTGAGCTGAATATTACTGATTACTCGCATGTAATTTATAACTCTATTTAGCATGGGGCACGTGCTGCACCACTCTTAACGTGGGTCCGCTGGTTTGGCCGAGAGCATTTTTTTGTCTTGGTGAGGGGTAAGAGCTGCTTCCGGTAACTATAATCTATAATATCGTCTACGTATAGAAGGAGGTAGACAGAGTTGCGGTCTGCCTTAGATTTTTCTCTTCAACTAGATATATCATTTAAGCATCATAATTAGATATATCATTTCCAAGCTTCGAGGAAACTGTGAGTTTTTTTTTCTTATATACTTTAAGTCTTGACTTTAATTGTTCTTATATTTATCGAGATAACGACAAAAAATACACCGTATTAGTTTTTTTTTTAATAAACGGTATTAGTTGAAGCCACTAAAGTCAGAGACATGGAATGGAACCATCTATATTATAGAAAGACTCAAAATTGTGTTTATATTTCTAACCCTCTATTATAAAGAAAGACTTCAAATGTTTTGATTCTACCCATCTATCATATAAAAAGACTCAAACTACTTTATTCGTCTTGATTTGATTATATTAAATTGACTATTTCATATTTTGGCTTGATCTAATCTTAAATACAAAATATCGTATAAATAAATATACGGGGAAGCAAAGGGTTTAAGAGCCAACTACGAGGTTGTAATCATATTGATGTGATCATGGACAGCAATCACAACATAAAGTTTGAATCAAATGATGAGCTAGTAACCGAGGAACATGAACCAGAACAAGAAGAGCTTGTAACCGAGGAGTCTTTGATCATTCTGACTGGTCCAATAACACGAGCAAAGACTAAGAAGCTCCAAGAAGCTGTTGCTGACATACTTAGTCAAATCCAGACTCAACCAAGCTATTTGGGCCGAGAGGAGAAAGATACGATTGCATCTACTTTGATGGTTATCCAAGTCCAAGAAATCAGCATGGGCTTGTGATTCAATCTTGCACTCTTTTCTCCTATCCTTGTTTTTTGTCCCATTGGGTTTTGCAAAGATAGGTTTTTAACGAGGCAAGATTCATTACTTCCACTAAAGCCCACACGAAAATGAAGCCAAGGCCCAGCATGTTATTTTCGACCAAAGAGAAGCCAAAGCCCATCTGTTTTATTTTATCTTTTATTTTTCCTTTTATTTTCTTTAAGTAGTCGCCTTATTTTTTTTTTAATAAAACCCTAGTCATTGTCGACAGAGAAACATCATCTTTCAGATTATTAAAAGCGCAGCTTTTCTTCTTCTTGGGTTTTAGAGAGAGCGATTCTCTCTTCTTCCTTGCTGGTGTGTAATATCCAGCCTCTTGTTCTTCTTTGGTGTGTCATATCCATAGCAGAACTACGGTAAATCAAAGGAACTTCCATCCCCTTTGTGTGACCTCTTGGCCCATGCCCCTTGAAGCACTTGTGCTTGCAAGTCTTATCCATTACTGCCCAGCTCTAGAGTGCTCGATTCTAGGGAGTTTGTGTCAAGTGGTATCAGAGCAACGCTCTAAGAACTCTGGGTAATCTCGTTCCTTGCTATTTCGTTTCTGGTCTTATTTTTTTTCTTTTAAGTTTAAAGTCTGTTCTTCTTACTAGTGTGTGTCGAGTCTGTCTTTAATTTGTTTTAAGGATTTTCGAACCTAGTCTCTTGATTAGTTGTTGTCTTCGTTCTAGTTTAGCAAAGAAAAATCAAAAAAAAAAAATTAGGGTTTGAGATTAGGCAGCATCGATCGGTACCATAGGTCTAGGAGTTGGCATCGATCGATTTAAGTGTTACGAATAGTTTAGAATTTGCCTGCATCGATCGACACCTTAAGTGCATCGATCGATTTTAGATTCTCTGAACTTCTGCATCGATCGACACCCTATGTGCATCGATCGGTTTTGCATTCTCTGAAGTCTTGCATCGACCGATTCTTGCCTAGAATCGATTGATTCTTTGTTTTCTTTTCCTGAAAATTTCATTGTTTTATCTTTGTGAGAACTAGTGACTGGTTTTGTGTTTCTATTTCTTCTTTCATGCAGAGATGTCTAACGATGAGGAAGAAACTAGTAGTATGCGAAACAACAAGTTGATGATGGAGGCTATGATGGCTCTTATGCAACAAATGATGAACACTACTCTTGAGGCTAAATTCGAAGCCTTTCGACAAGAGCAGCGACAGCCTACAAAAAAGGTGCACGATGATAATCCTCCAAGGAGAGTTCGTAGAGACAGAAATCAACTAATGCATCATGGAGATGAAGAAACAGCCAGCTATTACAGCCACGAGAGTGATTCGACTCAAGGCAGCCAGCGAAGGCATAGGCGTGATAGAGAAGGCAAAGATCAGCAACGTGACAACTTTGGAGGTCTCAAGCTTAGAATTCCTCCATTCCATGGGAAAAACGATCTTGATGCATACTTGGAGTGGGAGAAGAAGATTGAGTTGGTTTTCAATTGTCAGCACTACACAAAAATCAACAAAGTGAGAGTAACAGCTACTGAGTTCAACGATTATGCTCTAAGCTGGTGGGATCAGTTGGTTACTTCTAGAAGACGTAATGGAGAAGAACCGGTGAAGACTTGGACTGAGATGAAGAGAATCATGAGAAAGAGATTTGTTCCCCACCACCACCACCGAGAGCTGCACAACAAGCAGAGGAAGCTGTCTTAAGGAAGCCGCAGCGTGGAGGATTACTATCAAGAGATGGAAACGCTTATGATCCGTGCTGACATTTCAGAAGATAGAGAAACTACCATGTCCCAATTTCTGGGTGGTCTAAACAGAGAAATACAAGACCGTTTAGAGATGCATCATTACTTGGAGTTAGAGGAGATGCTTCACAAAGCAATTCTGGTGGAACAATAACTCAAGAGGAGGGGTTCTTCTCGACCTAGTTATGGAAGCGGAACTGCTGGTGCTAAATCGAGTTATCAAAGAGAGGACAAGTCTAATACTTTCCAGCGTGACGGCAAGCAGTTTGCAACACCGAGAACAGAAGCTAAGCCCTACGCAGCAACATAAGACAACAAAGGCAAGGCAGAAGTCACTACAAGATCTCGTGATGAGGTCATTATGCGAATGAGTGCATCAACAAGAAAGTGATGATTATGCTAGACAATGGATACCTGGAATCTGAAGATGAAGAGATGGAGCAAGAATCATTATCAGAAAGTGAAGAACTACCAACCCGAGGTGAACTGCTGGTAACCAGAAGGTCTTTGAACTTGCAAACCAAGGCTGAAGAACAAGAACAGAGAGAGAACTTGTTTCATACAAGGTGCCTAGTCCAAGGAAAGGTCAGTAGCTTTGTCATCGATGGTGGAAGATGCACCAATGTAGCAAGTGAAACGATGGTTAAAAAGCTTGGACTGAATGTGAGAAAGCATCCAAAACCTTATAAGCTTTAGTGGCTTAATGAAGATGGTGAGATGAAAGTAAGCAGTCAGGTGCTGGTGCCTTTTTCCATTGGTAAATACGAGGATGACATACTGTGTGATGTGCTTCCAATGGCGGCTGGACACATTCTGCTAGGAAGACCGTGGCAATCAGATCGTAAGGTGATACATGATGGCTTCACCAATCGCCATTCATTTGAGTTCAAAGGGAGGAAAAACGTTCTGATTCCCATGACACCAAAGGAATTTCACCAAGATCAGTTGAGTCTCAAGCTCAACGTAACTAAGACCTCTGGTAAGAAACAAACAAACTTCTTTGCAAAGGCTGGTGAGGTAAAGAAAGCTTTAATTTCTAGACAGCCCTTACTTATGTTTGTCTTTAAGGAAGCTCTTACAAGCTTATATAACCTTGCATTGGTGCTGCCGAGTGAATAAAATCTTTATTGCAGGAGATTGAAGACGTGTTCCCTGAGGATAATCCAAAGGAGCTGCCACCGATTAGGGGCATTGAACATCAGATTGATTTCATGCCAGGGGTTTCACTTCCAAACCGTCCAGCATACATAACTAACCTTGTGGAGACTAAGGAGCTGCAACGACAAGTTAATGAACTTATGGAGAAGGGCCATATCCGAGAGAGCATGAGCCCTTGTGCTGTACCAGTTCTGCTCGTGCCAAAGAAAGATGGCAGCTGGCGCATGTGCGTTGATTGTAGAGCAATCAACAACATTACAGTGAAGTATCGACATCCCATATCTAGATTAGATGATATGCTTGATGAATTACATGGTTCTAGTGTCTTTTCTAAGATTGATTTAAAAAGTGGCTATCATCAGATTAGAATGAAAGAAGGGGATGAATGGAAAACTGCATTTAAGGACGAAACATGGTTTATATGAATGGTTAGTGATGCCATTTGGGCTGAAAAATGCACCTAATACATTTATGAGATTAATAAATCATGTTCTAAGATCATTCATAGGTGTCTTTGTAGTTGTATACTTCGATGACATTCTGATTTACAGCAAGAGCTTAGGAGAGCATGTTATGCATGTGCGATCTGTTCTGAATGTGCTTAGAGAGGAAAATCTATTCGCTAATTTTAAGAAATGCACATTTTGTATAGATAACCTTGTCTTTTTTAGGTTTTGTTGTCAGTGCATATGGGATTAAAGTAGATGAAGAGAAAGTTAAAGCAATCCGAGACTGGCCTAGTCCAAAATTAGTAGGAGAAATGCGAAACTTTCACGGCCTTGCTGGATTTTATAGACAATTTGTGAGGGACTTTAGCACTCTGGCTGCACCGCTAACTGAAGTAATTAAGAAGGACGTTGGTTTCAGATGGGGAGAAGCACAAGAAGAGGCATTCCAGTCCTTGAAAGAGAAGCTTACTCACGCCCCTCTCTTAACTTTACCTGATTTCCTTAAAACTTTTGAAATCGAATGTGACGCTTCTGGTGTAGGAATTGGTGTTGTCTTAATGCAGGATAAGAAGCCCATTGCGTTTTTCAGTGGGAAGCTTGGAGGAGCCACTCTCAATTACCCAACTTATGACAAGAAGCTATATGCATTGGTGAGAGCATTACGAACGTGGTAGCACTATCTGTGGCCAAAGGAGTTCGTCATACACATTGATCACGAGTCACTAAAGCACTTGAAAGGACAGCAAAAGCTCAACAAGAGACACGCCGGGTGGGTAGAGTTCATTGAGACATTCCCATATGTCATCAAGTACAAAAAAAGTAAGGATAATATAGTTGCTGATGCACTATCCCGAATGTACGCATTACTCTCTACCCTTGATGCTAAACTGTTAGGTTTTGAGCAGCTTAAGCACTTGTACCAATCTGATTCTGATTTTCAAGAAGTGTTCGATCTTGTGAGAAATTTACTGCTGGCCATTATTATAGAAGTGATGGATTTCTCTTCTACGATAATCGCTTGTGTGTACCTAACTGTTCTATTCGAGATTTGCTTGTTAGGGAAGCTCATGGAGGAGGCTTGATGGGGCATTTCGGAGTTGTTAAGACACTGAAAGTGATGCAAGATTACTTCCATTGGCCTCACATGAAGAGAGACGTTGAGCGAATCTGTGGCAGGTGTACTACATGCAAACAAGCTAAGTCAAAGGTTATGCCACACGGTTTGTATACTCCTCTTCCTGTCCATACTCATCCCTGGACTGATATATCGATGGACTTTGTGCTAGGGCTGCCTAAGACTAGGACAGGGAAGGACTCTATTTTTGTAGTAGTAGATCGATTCTCAAAAATGTCACATTTCATCGCTTGTCATAAAACAAATGATGCATCTCATGTAGCTAGTATGTTCTTTAAAGAAATTGTGCGTTTGCATGGCATGCCTAGGACAATTGTATCTGATAGAGATACTAAGTTTCTTAGTTATTTCTGGAAAACATTGTGGTCTAAGTTAGGCACTAAACTGTTGTTCTTTACTACATGTCATCTGCAAACTGATGGCCAAACAGAAGTGGTCAATAGAACTCTAGGAACTCTTATGCGTGCATTGATTAAAAAGAACCTTAAGACTTGGAAAGAGTATCTACCGCATATGGAGTTTGCAAACAATCATGTTGTGCATTCTGCTTCTAAGTATTCTCCATTCCAGATTGTTTATGGCTTTAATCCGTTATCTCCATTGGATCTAACCCCTCTGCCTTTGAGTGAAACAATAAGTATCGATGGGAAATAGAAAGCTGAGCTTGTTAAACAGATTCATGAGAAAGCCAGAGCCAACATAGAGGAGAAGACGAGGCAGTATGCTAAACAAGCCAACAAGAGCAGGCGCAAGGTGATCTTTGAGGAAGGAGATCTCGTATGGGTGCACTTGAGGAAAGAATGATTTCCAGATCAGAGGAAGTCTAAACTGATGCCTAGAGTCGATGGCCCATTCAAGATCACAAGGAGAATCAGTGACAACGTCTACCAACTTGATCTTCAAGGTAAGTATAATATCAGTAACAGTTTCAATGTTTCTGACTTAACTCCTTTTCTTGCAGATGATCCAGATTTGAGGTCAAATCCTTTTCAATAGGAGCGGGATGATGTGATCATGGACAGCAATCACAACATGGAGCTTGAACCAGATGATAAGCTAGTAGCCGAGGAACATGAACCAGAACAAGAAGAGCTTGTAGCCGAGGAGTCTTTGATCATTCTGACTGGTCCAATGACACGAGCAAAGACTAAGAAGCTCCAAGAAGCTGTTGCTGGCATACTTAGTCAAATCCAGACTCAACCAAGCTACTTGGGCCGAGAGGAGAAAGAGACGATTGCATCTACTTTGATGGTTATCCAAGTCCAAGAAATCAGTGTGGGCTTGTGATTCAATCTTGCACTCTTTTTCCCTATCCTTGTTTTTTTGTCCCATTGGGTTTTGCAAGGATAGGTTTTTAACGAGGCAAGATTGATCACTTCCACTAAAGCCCACACGAAAATGAAGCTGAGGCCTAGCATGTTATTTTCGACCAAAGGGAAGCCAAGGCCCATCTGTTTTATTTTGTCTTTTATTTTTCCTTTTATTTTCTTTAAGTTGTCGCCTTATTTTTTTTTATAAAACCCTAGTCATTGTCGACAGAGAAACATCATCTTTTAGATTATTAAAAAGCGCAGCTTTTCTTCTTTTTAGGTTTTAGAGAGAGCGATTCTCTCTTTTTCGTTGCTAATGTGTAATATCCAACCTCTTGTTCTTCTTTGATGTGTTATATCCATAGCAGAACTACGGTAAATCAAAGGAACTTCCATCCCTTTTGTGTGACCTCTCGACCCACGTCCCTTGAAGCACTTGTGCTTGCAAGGCTTATCCCTTACTGTCCAGCTCTAGAGGGCTCGATTCTAGAGAGTTCGTGTCAATATTTCTTTTTGTTCTCTCTCTTCACTCTCCAATCTATTTAATTTTCCGAAAATAAAAGTTCGTTTTTTTCTTCAATATTCAGAGTGGTTTTTTTTTTGATAAAGTTATTACTTATACCATGAACTGCTAATTAATTTGCAGGAAATAGTTGTATACAAGTTTAGAGTTTTTGATGAAATCATCAAACAGAAAGTTATGGCAGTTGTCTGGGGGTTTCTAGGTACGTACACCAACACATATCTATGTCTATATTATTAAACCATATACATCAATCAATCATATTCAGTTTCTTTCTCAAAAAAAAGATAGCCAGTTTCTATATACAGAAACGAGAAATTTAATCTAGTTTTTTAGGCTATAAAAGAAAAGATAAAGCAATATTTTGTTATTGTTGTTAGGAGTTACTTCGGTGATAGAGGTCGAGGGAGAAGGTCAACTAGAGGTGAGGGGATCAGAATTTGATAAGTATGAAATGACAAAGGAACTAAAGAAAATAGATGAATCTGTTGACATAATCAAGGTTGGACCTGATGAAGAAAAGGATCCAGAAGTGAATAAGCCACCCAATGCAGAAACTTTGTTCAAAACAGCCTTTGAAGGAGACAAATGGCCTATTGACAAAGAAAAAGTGAATAATCCATCCGGTGCTGCCGGTAGCTCAAATTGGACATTAATACCATCCATATGGGTTTTGGGACAAGGCAAAGGGTATCGGTGCGAGTGCGGCTAAGCATGCATTAGTTCTAGGTGCGGGTGCGACTGAGAAGGCATTAGTTCTCGGTGCGGGTGCGGTTGAGCAGGCAAAAGTTATTGGTGCGGGTGCGGCTGAAATTATTAGAAAAAGAAAAGAGGAACAAAGACAACATCAAAAAGAAGAAGAAGAGAAAGAGAATCATCGTCGCTACATGGAGGATAAAAAGAAAAGACAAGAAGCACGGAAAAAGGTACAACACAGAATTCAGTTCACTACAAGAAAACATGTCATTTGCATCGGCAATATTTGTCCCAAATTCGTCGCAATATCTCTGTTGCCACGAATTTGCATCGAACACCATTTCGACGCAAACCATAAATCGACGCAACTGTTGTGTCGAAATATACTGGTCCCAAAATCGACGCAATCGTTTCGTCACTATTTCGTCGCAAAATTGCATCGATTTTGCATCGAATAATTTGTTGCAATTCTGCGACGTTTTTGCGAGGAAACAGTTGCGACAATTTATTTCCTCTCTAACACGTTGCAACCATTGCAACAAATAATTCGATGCAAAATCAATGCAATATTGCGACGAAATTGCGACGAATCAGAAAACTCAAAAATAAAAACGTTGCAAAACCGTCGCAAATTTGCATCGATTTTGCGACTAATAATAAAATAGGATAAATATATTCCTCGCAAAACGGTCGCTAATTAATTAAAAATTAACAATAAAAATTAAAATGAAAATTGAATTTAAAATAATTTTTGAAAATTTAAATTGAAATTTACATTTAAATGTTTTTACAAAAATAAAAATAAAAATAAAACGCGGAATAAAACTATTCCGCATTCAGATCTACATCCCGGAATACATCGAATTCCGGTTCTTGGTGATCAGTCGCATGAGGCGCAGTCGTCGGAGGTGCAGTGGACGGAGGTGCAGTGGTCGGAGGTCCAGTCGTCCCTGGTATCCTAGACATTGCCTGAGCTACAACAGGGTTACCCTCCGCAATAACCTCAAACAGTGTTCTAAATACGTCGAGCTGTTCCTTCATGGATGACAATCATGGGTTACCCTCCGCAATAACCGCAATTGCTTCATGTACATTTGTTGGTAGAAGCTCGGCAAACACGAAAGGGAGTAATCGTTGCATAAAAACATGACAATCGTGGCTCTTCATCCCTGAAAACTTTTGTCCTTGTTCTACACACTTTGAGAGTTTGGAAACATATCCATCGGGAAACTTAACCTCAGTTGTTGCCCAGTTGAAGAGTTTTGTCTTTCCATCGGTTGACAACCTGCAGATAGGAACTGGTGCTTTGCCATTACTAATTAGATGCAACTCACTTCGCGAACATATATCAGGCAAGTCCTGCCTAGACTTCAAATTGTCTTTACTCTTTCCTTGCACGTTCAAAACTGTATGCATGATGTTATCAAAAAAGTTTTTCTCGATGTGTATAACATCAAGATTGTGTCGGAGCAAGTGATCTCTCCAGTACGGGAGTTCCCAAAAAATACTCTTCTTATGCCAATTGTGCTTCTCACCATAATAATCCGGGATATTGGCAGTAGTGTGCCAATTACCCCCACGAATGAATGTTTCCTGCCCACCATAATAATCAATTTGCTCATATAAATCTTCACCAGATAGGTACACAGGTGGAGGGGTACGTACAACATTGTTCTTCCGAAACAATCTCTTGTTTTTTCTATAAGGATGGTGGATAGACAAAAAGCGGCGGTGACAATCGAACCAGCTGGTTTTCCTTCCATGTTTTAGTTGAAACGCATCTGTCCGATGGAGGCAGTACGGACATGCTAATCTTCCATGCGTAGTCCAACCAGATAACATTCCATAAGCAGGGAAGTCACTTATGGTCCACATAAGCACTGTCCGCATTGTAAAATTTCTTCTCCTTGAGATATCTTACGAACACCAATATACCACAACTGTTTCAGCTCATGGATCAAGGGCTGCAGAAAAACATCTAGGGACCGCTTCGGATGCTTAGGACCAGGTACTAAAATACTCAAAAAAAGAAACTCCTTTTGCATGCACATATCAGGAGGAAGGTTGTAAGGTGTTACGATTACTGGCCACAAAGAATATTGTCTCCCAGACATACCAAATGGACTAAATCCATCTGTGCATAGACCAAGATAAACGTTCCTAATTTCTGTAGCAAAGTCTGAGTGTACCGTTTTAAAGTGCTCCCACGCCTTTGCATCAG
The DNA here is from genome assembly GCA_002933915.1 of Eutrema heterophyllum. Lineage (NCBI taxonomy): Eukaryota > Viridiplantae > Streptophyta > Magnoliopsida > Brassicales > Brassicaceae > Eutrema > Eutrema heterophyllum. The sequence continues at coordinate 475,859 of PKMM01056681.1, forward strand.
ACGGATGGGATACCTCCCCTTCTCTGCGTGAATGTTCGGCATGCCATCTCATCGATGCAGCAGTCCTTTCTGATTGATACAATCGTTTCAACCTATCAGTTATAGGAAGGTACCACATCCGTTGGTATGGAATCCTATTCCTCCCATTACCTTGCGGCTTATATCTTGCCTTCTGACAGAACCGACATTCCTGCAGCTTATCATCATCTTTCCAGAAGATCATACAATTATCAATGCATACATCAATCATCTCAGAAGGTAAACCTAGACTAAATACCAACTTTTGTATGGCGTAGTATGACTCAGCAGCATGATTATCCTCAGGCAAGTACTCTTTTATTAAATCAGCCCAATCGTCCATGCAGATCTCAGTTAAGTTATGATCAGTTTTAATGTTCATCATTCTAGATGCCAATGACAATTTATACTGACCTTCTCTACATCCATCGTAGATTGGCTGGTTTGCAGCATCTAACATATTCATAAAATGCTTTCGCATCTACGTTAGGTTCCTCAGCAATATTACCAGTAAATGTTGTTGTTGTCTCATGAAATGCATCGTTAACCATGTCATGAAACCTATCATGTTCTTGACCAACATGCGGATGATTATCATAATATTGCTGATCATTATGCATACTAGATTCACCCACATTTTGGTTATTAGTGCAGTTATTACTATCTGCTACATATGGACCATATCCCTCACCATGTTGAAACCAAACAAAATATTCCGGCGTAAATCCTCTATTAAGCAAATGCCTCCACACAATATCAACTGAAATATGTTTCGTATTCATGCACTTCCTACATGGACAGAACATCTTACCGCTTTCCATAGTCGTCCTCAAGTTTGTCGCCTGATATATGAATGTTTCAAGACCATCTATGAACTCCTTTCTCACCGATCCCTCAGAATCTTTACGTCTGTACATCCATCTTCGAGTTGCATAAATATCATCACCATCACCACCTGACATATTTGATTAAAATTGTGTTTTTTTCTTAAGAGGGGGAGATTGGTTTTTGGTGTGTTGAAAACAAACGAGGGTGAGTTGTATATATAGGCAATTTATGCAAGGAATTTGCGACGTATTTGAGTCGAATTAATTAGGTAGGTATAAAAATAAAAACGTGTGTTAGGGACGGAATTGCGACAAAAACAATTTGCATCGCATATGCGACGAAATAGCATCGGTATTGCGACGTATTTATTCGTCGCAAATAATTAGGTAGGATTAGTCGCAAATCAGTCGCAAGTTTTCAACTTTTATAGTTGGACGCAACTTCGATGCAATTGTTGCAACGAATTTGCGTCGAAATGGGGATACGTAGTTAATTAGACGCTATTACGTCGCAAACTTAGGTGGAATTTGCGACGAAATAGTTCGTCCCAATGTTGCGACGAAGTTGGGACGAATCATGTTTTCGTCGCTATTTCGTCGCAACGCCGTAGCTATTTTTGCGACGACAATATTCGACGCAAATAATCGTTGCAAAAACCATGTTTTCTTGTAGTAATTGCTTGTATCATCAATTGTGAACATATATAATTTCATTTCACCTTCTAAAACAAAAGTTTATTTTGTTGTGGTTTCTTATTACATATTGGTAATCTATTTTTTATTGTTAACCTTAAGATTTGTGTTAAACCATCTAATGCAGAAAGAGAAACGACACAAGTGCCAACACAAGGCTTCACAGGAAAATATATGAATTCTTTTACTTCCTTCACAACTGGAGGAACGAGTGGATCCACGCGAGACCCAAGTTGGACACAAACGAGTGGATCCACGCGAGACCCAAGTTCGACACAAACATGGAAAACGGGTTTCCATTATCTATCAAAGGATCGCCCTCCATAGAATACCGTGTTCTGGACTAGAATTTTATCTCATCTTCTAAAACAAAGCTTGTCTCTTTGTTTGCTGTGGTGTTTATTAGATATTGGCTCTCTATTGTTTTTGTTAAGTCTTAAGATTTTTGATCATCCAAATTGTAGTCGTTGAGTGATATCATTTTGTCGACTTGATATTAAAGATTGACCTTTTAAAAAAAAATCTCCGATCGTGTTAGGGATGTTGTAATCAATTTTACCAACGTGGCATATCAGATCAACCCGACACCAATTTGGAGGATCCAACTCGTACTCGATTTTCATATGTTTTTATTACTTTACACTCGATTTTCAGGGATCTTCTTTCATTGTATTCAGTTTAAACTTTGGCTAGTTGGCTTTTATAATTCTAAAACTAAAGAGACGAATCTCTAACTTTACATACACTAGTTTGAGAAAATTTCTAACCCACATGTTAATATTTCTTAATCTAAACATGTATTCTTTCAATATGTCTGTTGCTCTTTTTTTTTCCTGTGCCTGAGTATTATAATTCCATTCCTTCATCTAGGTTGTTCTTAGTGCTAAAACTTATTTGGTCACCTAGTTTTAGTTCCTATTTATTTTCGTGCATCAAAAATGTTTGATTAAATGCTTGAATGAACTTAAATGATGAAGTTAGGGTATTTGTGAACTGATCAAAATTGGAATTAATACATGCTTAACTTATTTAATTCAAACGATATTTATTCTTCTGAAACGTTAGGCATAGGAGGTTACATTTTTGAAAAAAAAATTAGTCTTTTTTTTGTCATATTAGTCCGTTGTAGTATTGTTCTTGTAGTTGTTCTCGTAATTTGTATCAGTGTTTTAAAAAAAAAGTTAGTCTAATTTCATGATTTGAGTTTGAAAACAGTCATTAATTGCTTTCCTGGTTTTTATATGATTTTGCATGCATTAACTTCTTTAAATTCCCTAATGCCATTTTAATTTACTGAATTCTCGTTTAGTCTCCTCCATTTCCTTGCTTGCTATTGTTTACTTGATTTTCATTACTTGTTTTGTTTAGAAACCCAACCAAAACACTTTTTCGTCTTCAGTAACTTAGTTTTTTTTTTGGGTTCGTTCCCTCATATACTACCGTGGATTTCATTGTGCAATTACGGTTATCAGGTTAAAACTCAAGACATCAAGTTTTTAGCATCGTTGTTGAATATATTATTTATAAATATAAATTTGGAAGATTTAGTAGATATCGAAACTTTATAAGATCCTAAGATCTTATATATACAGTTGATTATAAAAGAAAACCAGCCATATATTGAAAGGTTAAATGTCGGGGATCAATGTGAGAGGCACACGGGTGTATGCAGCATCGGCACTGTCACAATAGGTTTAATGGAGGATATATATGCGGTGTTTAAGTCGAACTTGAAACTGTAGATGTAAAACAGTGGTGCGTCAAATTTACTAGTATTGCTAGTTTCACAAGATTTTAGTGTAAGCTTGGTCAGAGTTTAGCTTAATGCTAGTTTGGCTCTAAAAAGTCCGTGTAATAGAACAGAGTGGTACAGGTTTAGTGGAGGTTATTGGTTCATGAATTTTAATTGATTCAGACTCTAAGCAAAACCACGTGTTATTAGATCATTAATTTTAAAATCCTTACTAAAATCATATGTTATTGGTTTTATGATTTATAAATCCTAATTAAAATCAAGTGTTAATCAAATACTAAGAATTTACATATAGATCTTATGCATGCATTTGTAAAATTGTGATTGTCTTCTTGTTTTAGTGGATTCGTTATTAGATATCGTCCAGGGGATATGGATTGAAAGATCCGAATCTCATTAACAACATTGTGTCCCAATCATTTTTTCTTTGTTTGGCATTGTGTCCCAATTTAATTTCTGTACATATTTATTTCATTTCTCATTGTTAGAACATAACCTTAATCCCATATATGCATTTAGACATTACTCTAGATATGCGTAACCCTAGTCTCAAAGACTCAAACATGTATTTAGTTATTTACCCTAATTGTTATAGATATCCGTTTTGGTCCTTTTGGATGGATCGATACACATATATCATATATGAGTCAAATCGAATACACCGAATGACCGTGACCGGAAAATAGAATGCCAAGATCTCGTATATAAGTTGTTTTATAATATTTATATATATATCNTTAATTATAATAAGTTGGATATTTCATTTCGTAAGTTCAAAGAAACTGTGAGGTTGTTTCTCATATATGACTTAATTCTTATATTGTCGAGATAAAGCAAAAAAGAAAAGAAAAAGAAAAAAGCTCAAGACATCAATACAATAAATCCTCCTGTGCCTCTATCGTAAATGACACATCATCATTTTTATGCATTCTAATGTTGAGACATCATTTAAAATCTGAACCAATCAAAACATTTTATTAATACACATCAAATTTAATGATACACATAAGCCTAGATTCTCTCTTAATTAGCTACTCCAAATGTGTATCATACCCACCCATCGAATTCCCCTTCTTCCCATCAAATTCTCTTTTTTCGTGTTTTCTCATATTTTCAGAAAATAGATCTATTTAAGCTACAATCATGTTTTTTTTTTTTTGATATACCCTATCGGCTAATCCGGTCGTCCCTGGTGGAACGCACCGAGGTGTTACAGAGTGTACTACTCTCATGTAACAGTTCAACGGTTCAACGGACACTATGAGCTCCGAGCTGGGCTCGGGTCGAACGGGCCATGAGATCCATTAATGGGCCACCATACTGCATGTCCCGAGTTTGGAATGTTTTCCGATTAATGCCAGGGGTAGCCAGATTACTTGTTACTGAACTGCCAGATAAATTGCATGGGCCTTTGGTCTAGACCCAGAATTTCCACATAAAATGTGTTTTTGTTTCCAGGGCGGATCAAACCCAGGTAGAATGGGGTAACACCCCACACGGTCCTTTCCAACCACTAGACCACAGTCACGCGGGTAGCTACAGTCATGTTCTCAAATTCAGATACGAACTTGAAGTTCTAGAATCCAAAAAACTTCTCGATCGTGTCGGAATTGTGGTTAAAACAAAGAAACGTGAATTGCTTTCAGGAAAATAGATAAAAAAAATTAGAAACTAGAATTCTAAAAGTGTTTATTGATCGGGTGAAAAACTTGCTGTCACGAGCATACATATTTTATAGGTAAAGACTTAACATAATTCTCTTAAAAAATCTTCTTAAAACAAATAAAGAAAAAACCATAATTTCCTAATTGTGACATGATCAAAACAGATGGTGACTTGAGACCATGAATTTGCTCGAGAATGAAGTATAGGTAGGTGACAAGGAAAGAACGTCGACATTGGTTACACAGAGGCAGAGGTAAGAGACGACAAATAAATCTGGGATGATCAATGATAGAGGATAAAGTTCTGTAATTTTAGATAGATATAATTTTTTTTTTGGTTATTATTGTTTTTTTGCTTTTTTATTATTAGATAATTTTTTTATAAATAAATTTGAATGCCATATCATTATTTGTATACGACAATTAACAATGGATTGTCAATGTGTATAGATAAAAGTCGAGGAACCAGATCGAATCCAAAAACAACTTGTGAATATGGATTTGTGTATGTTTAACTGGCTATCTAAATTGCTTTGCAATTTTTTTTACAAATAGACATTTGCCTAAAACAATTGTGTGGTTTAATAGTTTATTCAAATGTCTAAAACATTTGCCTTCTAAACTAAAGTCAGGGATCAAGTTTTACCATATCATTTATATAAATTGTTGTGATTTTCTCTTTGCCATTTTAGAGACTATAAATTGCAAAAATACCTCCATTTCTATAAATTCAAAAATTAATCTGGTTTCAGTTCAAAATCAACCTAACTATCAAAAACAAATAACAAAATTCGAAGAATTAATTTCGAAGAAAATGATAGCTGTGTTTTTCTGCATCCTCTCTTGTTTGGACTGTTTTGTTTGAAATGAAAAAAACTTAAATCTTTTGTTACAAATAAACATATTCCTCTTATAAAACATATAGCTATGTTATGTTTGATATGAAACATTGAATATTCTAAGAATAAAGAATTATTTACTTCACTAACATCATAATCATAGTAGTCAACACCGTTAAGAATAATTTTTGATCACTAACATAATTATATAAAAATAGTCAACTTTGATCAATTATTCGTAAATAAAATTAGGCCAGCAATTTGATGTGTGTGTTTTGTTCATCTAAAATGGTCTTCCAAGTTTCGATGTTTTAAAACCAAAAACCAAGTTCAATGTTTTTTTTATTAATTTTCTGTAATTATGTTATATTAACTGTAAAACCAAAAGAATACACCACAAAATCGAATCGCACTAATACTTCTTCCATATCACATAGAGAAAATCAAACATAAGATACTTTAGAGCTAATCCAATTATAATAAACTCTACCCAATCTTAAATGTAAGACCAAAGCCAATCCCAGGGAACAGTGAAGCTTCATACAACTTCAAACCAATGTTTTTTAAAGTTGGATCGGTGACCGAACCGGTAAAACTCTTGAGTTATGGGTTAATATGGTTCGACCAGATTTGATTGGGTTTGATAATATTTTCAAAATAATAGTATATGTTATTATGCTCTCTTAACATATATAACATCTAAATATTAAATAAAACACTCCAATAAGTACATTGTTGGAAAAACCCAAAAGTGTAACAAGGGATAAAAATATATTTCAATACTCTAAATCTAAAACAACACCAAAATAAAATAAAGTAAAACGTTCAATATTTCTTGTCGATCATTTTCATCATCTTGAACAAACATAAAAAATATATATATAATTTTTCGGGTTTAACTTTTTTCTGTTCAAGGTGAACTTATGTAAAAAACATTTTAATATGTAAAAGACTAAAAATCATAATCTTATAAACCCAATTATATTGTTTTTTTAAAAAGAAAATAATTTTAAAATAGAATATCGGCGTGTTTTAAATCTTAAAGCATAAAAAACAAAGGAACATTGCTTGTTTTAAGTTTTTAACAATTGAAACCGGTTTTATACGGTTCGCTGGTTCGCCGGTTTCTGGTTTTTTGGCGGTTCAATCCAGTTTAACTTTGTATGAGTTTTACTATCAATCCAACCCAGATATACTCCCAGTTCACGGTTTAATCCAGTCCGACCACCGGCCCGTTCCGCTTTTAAAAACACTGCTGCAAACGAAACACTCTTACATTTTATTGTTTCTCAACTATTCGTATAGTGGTTCATTTTATATGTTCCAATGCAGCTAGCCTTCTTAACATCTGTCTTTGTTAATCTAAGCTACTTATATATAATATCCAAAAATGATATTAAACCAGTAAAAAATAAATTAGAAAAAAGCATGCAGCGTAACGCCAATGCACACCTAATATATTATAACTTTATAACACGGTGTTGGTTGAAGCCACTAAAGTAAGAGAGCCTGCCAACATTCTAATGATCTATCATTTATTATATAGAACGGCTCAGAATATATTGTTTTTATTCGTCATGATTTAGTAGTATGAAATTGACTACTTCATTTTCATGTTCTAACTCTGATGGCTTGACCTAATTATTATTTATATTCACTAGCTAAAGAAAAAACATCGTACATATATATAGAGGACACTACAAGAAAACATGTCCATTTCCGACAGAAATTCTGACGGACGTATAGTCGTTGGAATTTTATGACGGATTTTCGACGATTTTTGGACGAAAGTATCATCCGTAGGATTCTCGTTGGAAACTTCTGACAGAATCGAACCCGCGGTAATCCGTCTGACGCTTCCGATGTAGTTTCAGAGCCTATACGTCTGACGCTTCCGATGGAGTTACAGAAATCGACACAGACTCTCCACTATAAGTTGCTCTGATCTCCTTTATGGCCGGCTCGCCGGCAGCACGCGCCACTCGAAGTTGCCTCTTGATATCCTTCGCTGATTTCACCTTGTAATCGTAACTCCCCCGAGGCGATTGCAGCTGCCTATAAACTGATCGAGGAAAACCAAACGTAAAGAACCGAGCAAAGAAATCAAACCCGACTAAACAGAAACTTACCCGCATGGCATGAAGTGACATTTCCTTGTAGACGTCGGTCTCTTCCAGATCATCCGCCGATGAGATCTCGCGAGGACTGCCTCGAATCTTACTAAACAACTCAGCGCATCCGTCCAAATCATTCATGAATGGCTCATCTTTCTCATAGCTAAACGAGAATCTATGATTCATCCTCGATGCAGCATCGAGTCTTCTTTTTTTGGCAGCTTCGTCCTCAACGACCCTCCCCGATTCCTCGGCAAACCTCTTCCTCGAGCGCGCCTCCTCGGACCCGGAAGCTCCAGCAGATGGAACAGCTGCACTGACTGCGAGAGTCTCAGGATGGTCTGCAGCCTCCCTCCTTGCCTGGTGAACAGCATCCTTCTTCTTCTTCCTCTTATTTTTTTCCTTCCTCTTCGCCGATCTCGCGGCGACTTCATCGGCATCCTTAGCACCATAACCAACATCGCCAACATCATCTTCGCCCAATGGGGCATGATCATCATTCTGATAACACTGACCTTCATCATTGCGATCCTCCCCGACCTCGTGGATCTCCTCATATTCGTGCACCTCGGTCTCACGATCCTCCCCATCATCGCGAACACCATCAGTCGCACAAGCACCATCTTCGATGTGAGCATCATCAACGACCTCCCGATTAGTGGTCGAAGGATCAATTTGTTCTTTTCGGTTATCTTGAGCGGCTTTTCGGCGAGCCTCCAGATTAGCTTGGATAGTCGAACCATAGATTCCAACGCGTGGTTCAACGCGCACCATCTCGGCTTTTCTTGACAAACGACCGGTGAAACGAACTAGAGGACCCCAACTATCTAAAAAGGAGCTGTTTTCTAGGAGCAAATTTAATGGCGCCGACGCAACTCTTTGGCTCTCGAAACGGCGCCAGAAACAAGAAATAAATATAAAAAATATATGGCAACTCTTCGGCTCCCGCAACTTTTCAGCTCCCACAACGGTTCAAAGGATTTCTTATATCGACCGAATACAAAGCCGACCATCATCTGCTCAAAGCCGATATCACTTATCCAAATACGCCGATCTAGATTAGAGCCGAGCCTACCCAAAAAATCGTCGAACTCGATAAACACAGTCGTTCGCCGAACTTGATAAACAAAGTCGTTCGCCGAACTTGGGGGGGGGGGGACAATTGTTGGAGGTGGTCCTAGCACCCCTCCCAAGGCCCCTCTCAAATCAAGATCGGCCCATCTTGCCAATACCGTTCATCACACCGACCAGGCCTCTCGTCTGCCATGTTCATTCAAATCGACCAGGCCCATCATGCCAATCAGGCCTATCTCGCCAATTAGGACCATCTTCGCCGATTGTGCGACAAGTCCATATCCGTACGTGCGAATTATGGCATTCACCATCCACCGTTTTAGATATTCTTATAAATAGCAATGTAAACCCATTAGAACACGAACCAGGGTTTTTGGAGAATAATTGCTCTAGAACAGTGTATCTCATATTCGACCACATATAATACATCTTTGTGCTCGGTTGAAAGCACTGACCAACTTGTTACCGAGCAATTGGTTGTTCGCTACTTAGCCGACCAACTTATTACCGAACATTTGGTTGTTCGCTACTTAGCCGACCAACTTATTACCGAGCAATTGGTTGTACGCTACTTAGCCGCCCAACTTGTTATCGAGCAACTCATTTGCCGAGTAAAGTCTTTATAATAACAAGATTCTCCGAGCCTCTTCATTGGCTCCTCCCCCAAGTCACTTAGTTGCCCTTACGGGAACAACAAATATGTCGATACTGGGCAAGGGAAAGCTGTCTTTAGGGCATGCTTTATTTAGGTCGGTGAAATCGACACAAACTCTCCACTTGTTATTCTTCTTTTTTACGACCACATGGTTGGCCAACCAGTCGGGATACTTGACTTCAGCTATAGCCCCTGCTGTTGATAAACGTTTGACCTCGTCGTTAAAGGCTTTAGTCTTTTCGAGACTGAGAATCCGCCTCTTTTGCTTTATCGGCTTGAAGGTAGGATCGACATTCAGCTCGTGGCGAGCTATTGCAGGGTCTATCCCAATCATATCGCTAATTGACCATGCGAAAGTGGAAGCGTTTCGTTGGAGGAGGTGGAAGAGTTCAAACTTGATTTCCTCTTTTAGTTCGGCTTCTATGCCCACACATCGCTTCGGGTGGGATTCGTCTATGTTGATTTGGATAACGAGTTCGCGTCTTGGATTGCTTTGGGGCGGTAATTCGAGTTGAATCCGAGGTTTGATTATTAGACAAGCTCGATGTGAGTTTCTCAACTTATGCTCGGTGATGAAGCATGTTTTGGACATTTCATGGTTTCCTCAGATTGTTTTGATTCCGTTTCGAGTGGGGAACTTGATGCATTGGTGATACGTGGATGGAACCGCCTTCATCGCGTGTATCCATGGTGTCCCCAGGATCACGTTATAAATAGTCGGCTTATCGAGCATGACGAACTTAACCAGCTTCGTTACCTTTCCGGTGTAGACTAGTAATCTTATTATTCTGACCGTCATGTCCCCGTTGAATCCTGTTAAGGGTTTGATAGATGGTTTAAGATGATTGTCAGTCATTGCCATCTTATCCAATGTTTCCTTGAATATTAGATCCACCGAACTTCCGATATCAATGAGGACGCGTGAAACCTCGCAATCTCCGACCCTTAACTCGATTATAAGGGGATTGTTGTGAGGTTTATCGACGCCGTCGGCATCGGCCTAGGTGAAAGTTATCGCTTCCCTGCATGTTGATTTATTGGCGATCTTCTCTTGCCATTTTTGTGCGACCAAAGTCTTTCTTCCGTACTTTTTGATCGATCGTACATAGTCGTTGCATGATAGGAGACCTCCCATAATCATGTTGACTCTTCTCCTGGGAATGGGTGGTGAGTTGTGCTCATTTTGGTGGCCGCAATCTCGTTTGAATTGGTCATCATTTGGTCGCTGCGTGTTTGGTGGCGGAGGAAGATTCTCGTCTTGAATTGGTCAGTGTCTTTCTTCGTTGCTATATGGTCGGCGATATGTATTTTCTCGCTGTTCCTCGTTACGAGGTGGGGGATGGCTTATCCCGCCGATCTGGCCATTTTGGAATTTGAGGTAGAGATATTCTTGTAAATGCCGACATCAGGAAGTGGGGTGACCATAACGTCCGTGTGGTAGTCACAGTATGGAGACCACTTTACTTCGTCATCTCGTACCGACTTGTTTGGCTGCTGCTGTGATTGCGTTGAATATGGTCAGTTTTCTAGCTCTGTCGTTGTTGCGATACTCTCTATCGAGGTGTTGCCGTGGCTCATAATGTTCCTCTTTTGCTTTGTCGTTGGTCGGTGCAATTTTTGGGAGGGGATCCTTTTTCACGAAAGCCTCCTTTTCCTCCTCGTCCTCTATGTACAAAACTGCTTTATGTAATGCGTCCTCCAGGGTCGGTGGTCTATCGAATTTTAGGCTATCACAAAATTTCATATCTCGGTGAAGGGCGCCTATTAACCCTGGTATGGCTGCATCATCAGAGATCGTGACTCCGGATGCTATCGCATTGAATCTCTTCATGAAAGATCGGAGAGATTCTTTTTCATTCTGCGTGATTTTGTATAGATCGGCGCATGAGATTGGATGCTGGAGATACATCGTGTAGCACTTTAGGAAGATGGTGGATAATGTGTGATAGCTGTCTATTGAATTCACTTCGAGCCTTGAGAACCAAACTAGAGCGTCCCCGTTTAGGTTTTCCCCGAATAGTTGGCAATAACCGGCATCTCGTTCTTCAGTAGTGAAGCGAGCTCGTCCCATGGCTATTCGGAATACCGTCATATGTTGGCCAGGGTCTGAGTTCCCGGAGAAGTTCGGGACATTGATTTTTCCAGGATTACGAACCGGGAAGTCGGATATCCAAGTTGTAAATGGCGTATTTTGCATTTCTCGTAGCACAACGCGATCAATTTCCGGAGCTGAGATGATGGCGCGATGGACCAAAGATGTCATAGCTCGTATCCTAGCCTGCATTTCCTCGAATTCTTAGTCTCGTCCAATGCTTCTTGTCTGATGAGGTGGTGTCTCATAGGTCGGTAGGCGTGCTTGGTTTTTTTTGTTCGTCGGGAGTCGATTCAAGTCGATTGGATGAGATGGTCGGTCTGCGAACAGATTACGACGCAAGCGGTGGTGATTTAGCGCGATTTGTCGCTCGGAAGTCTGGGTTTCTTGACAGTGTAGGTTGTTGACTTGGTCTTGGCAGGCTGTCTGTGTTGCGGTTATTTCGTCCAAGTGTGAGTTCGTTCCGCGGGTCAGCTCGTCTATTCGTGTTAGAAGAGTCCCAAGGAGGGCTAGGATGCTAGTCTGTTCACCAGTCGAGAGGTCGCTGCTGGGCGGAATTATTTGTGATGCGCCGAGTTCGGTGTTAGAAGTCGGAGGTAGTTCAGGTCCGGTGAATAGGGGCGTTTCGATCATTGCGGTTGTTACTGGCGTAGGTAGTGACCCTAACATCGTCGATTTGCTATTCGCCGAGTCGCTTTTTGCGTTAAGAAATATCTCTCGGCACCACAGTGGGCTCCAATTGTTGTTCCCGTAGGGGCAACTAAGTGACTTGGGGGAGGAGTCAAAGAAGGGGCTCGGAGATTCTCGTTATTATAAAGACTCTACTCGGCAAATGAGTTGCTCGATAACAAGTTGGTCGGCTAAGTAGCGAACAACCAATTGCTCGGTAATAAGTTGGTCGGCTAAGTATCGAACAACCAATTGCTTGGTAATAAGTTGGTCGGCTAAGTAACGAACAACCAATTGCTCGGTAACAAGTTGGTCGGTGCTTTCAGCCAAGCACAAAGATGTATTATATGTGGTCGAATATGAGATACACTGTTCTAGAGCGATTATTCTCCAAAAACCCCGGTTCGTGTTCTAATGGGTTTACATTGCTATTTATAAGAATATCTAAGACGGTGGATGGTGAATGCCCTAATTCGCACGTACGGATATGGATTTGTCGCACGATCGGCGAAGATGGACCTGATTGGCGAGATAAGCCTGATTGGCATGATGGGCTTGGTCGGTGATTTGCCTGATCGGTGATGGGCCTGGTCGGTGATGGGCCTGGTCGGTTTGAATGAACATGGCAGACGAGAGGCCTTGTCGGCGATGGGCCTGGTCGGTGTGATGAGCGGTATTGGCGAGATGGGCCGATCTTGATTTGAGAGGGGCCTTAGGAGGGGTGCTAAGACCACCTCCAACACCCACGTTCGACACAAACGAGTGGATCCACGCAAGACCCACGTTCGACACAAACGAGTGGATTTACGCGAGACCCAAGTTGGACAGAAACATGAAAAACGGGTTTCCATAATCCATCATAGAACACCGTTCTCTGGACTAGAACTTTATCTCATCTTCTAAACAAAGTTTGTCTCCTTGTTTGTTATGGTGTTTATTAAATATTGGCTCTCTATTGTTTTTCTTAAGTCTTAAGATTTTTGATCATCCAAATTGTAGTCGTTGAGTGATATCATTTTGTTGATTTTATATTAAAGATTTCCGATCGTGTCAGGGATGTTCTAATCAATTTAACCATTCGTGGCATATCAGGTCAACTTGACATGAATCATGATCACCTTGTATTGGGTCATCATATCAATCCCGTAATTATATATTGTGTCATCATTCCTCATTACTCAAGCCACTGACAGCGTCTCTGTCCTTGTCAGTGATAACTCGGTTAGCTCGTTCGAAGGTGGTGGAGGGTCCTGCCAAAGCTGCGTTAGCGTAAGTAGCATGTCCACGTCCTTGAGTTGTTGGAGGAAGAAAGGTTCTTCTACCACGTCCTCTTCCTTGAGAGAGTCGAGTTTTTGGTCGATCTCCCCACCATTCAAGATACCCAATAATGACAAAACAATTCTCTGCGAGATGATCGGTCCGATTACAATATTTGCATATCGTGGTGGTGTCAAGATATTTGTCTTCTGGGTTGAAACGAGGCTTAGTTTGAACAGCATAAGCCATAATTTCAGCCTTTTCTTTGGGGGTTCTGTTATTATTCTTGGAGTTGTACATCGATTATATATGCAGAGACCGATACCCTACATACCCTACTTGCCTAATTACAGAGATCTCTATGAAGCAAATATGAAAATACATAGTAATGAGAAATGATGACACAATATATAATTACGGGATTGATATATCCCAATACCTTGTCTACATATCCGGGTCTCCTAATCTTACAAAAGCCTTCTTTATCAAGTCAACCCAATTTGGAGCAATCCAACTCGGACTTGATTTTCATATGTTATTAATGCTTTACACTCAATTTTCAGGGACCTTCTTTCATTGTATTCAGTTTAGACTTGGTTAGTTGGCTTTTACAATTCTAAGATTAAGCAGACGAATCTCTAACTTTACATACACTAGTTTGAGAAAATTTCTGAACCCACGTGTTAATATTTCTCAATCTAAACATGTATTCTTTCAATATGTTTTTTGCTCTTATTTTTATGTGTCTGAGTAATTTTTCAATTGCATTTTAGGGGTTTAAAAGAATTTCAAGAATTATTAGAATTAGGATTTGGAAGAGATTATAATTCGGTTCTTTCATATAAGTTGTTCTTAGTGCTAAAACTTGTTTGGTCACCTAGTTTTAGATCCTATTTATTCCCACGCATCAAAAATGTTTGCTTAAATGCTTGAATGAACTTAAATGATGAAGTTAGGGTATTTGTGAATTGATCAAACTTGGAATTATACATGTTTAACTTATTTAATTCAAACGACATTTATTCTTCTGAAACGTTAAACAAATGATGAAGTCTTTTTTTTTGTCATATAAACAAAATTAGTCCGTTGTAGTATTGTCCTTATAGTTGTTCTCATTTGTATTAATTTAAAAAAAAAACAAAAAAAGTTACTCTAATTTTGTGATTTGAGTTTGAAAACGGTCATTAATTGCTTTCCTGGTTTTTATATGATTTTGCATGCATGAACTTCTTTGAATTCCCTATAATGCCATTTTAATTTACTGAATTCTCGTTTAGTCTCCTCCATTTCCTTGCTTGCTATTGTTTACTTGATTTTCATTACTTGTTTTGTTTACAAACCCAATCAAAACACTTTTTCGTCTTCAGTAACTTAGTTTTTGTGGGTTCGTTCCCTTATATACTACCGTGGACTTTATTGTGCAATTACGGTTATCAGGTTAAAACTCAAGACATCAAGTTTTTAGCATTGTTGTTGAATATATTATTTATAAATATAAATTTGGAAGATTTAGTAGATATCGAAACTTTATAAGATCCTAAGATCTTATATATGCAGTTGATTATAAAAGAAAACCAGCCATATATTGAAAGGTTAAATGTCAGGGATCAATGTGAGAGTGTAAGAACCAGATTTCATCATCTCATAGATTGATGAAATCAGTTTTGGGTTTAGAAAAATTATTTTATTGATTTTACAGCTGTTTTTGTGAAGGCTGCTTACATACCCTAAAAATAGGGATCAAGCTGATCGTAGTTCATGTTACATAGAAATTTGTCGATGTCTATTCTGAATGAGGAGCTCTTCTATTTATAAGTCTTGAAGTCGGTTGATTTTTCTTTTCCTTCTGGCACGATATTGACGATTTCCTTATTTCCCAGAGTCGATATGGAGAACTTCCTCTTTTCTCAAGATTTGTCTTTATCTTCAAAGATCTTCCTTTTATTAGGTCGGGATTTAATGGACTTGAGACTCGTAATTAGGCTGATCTTGATTTTAACCGGATTAATCCGGAGAGTGCTAAACTTACCACCAACAAAGAGGCACACGTGGGTGTATGCACCATCAGCACTGTCACACTAGGTTTAATGGAGGATATATATATACGGTGTTTATGTGGAACTTGAAACTGTAGATGTAAAACAGTGGTTCGTCGAATTTACCAGTATTGCTAGTTTCGCAAATTTTAATTGATTCAAAATTTAAGCAAAACCACGTGTTATTAGATCATTAATTTTAAAATCCTTATTAAAATCATATGTTAATCGGCTCTATGAAATAAATAACCCACCAAAATATATTGAATGTTTATCAATTTTTCTCCCAGGCACGTTCTCCAAGAAACGCTCACCAACTTCCCGATTTGCTTTCCGGTGAAAATTTTCAAATTCTAAAATCTTATCCTCTCCTTTCCGGCGTTGATACAATAATAAAGGGTGGGATCAAGAGACACGTGGAGGGTCGGGATCACACCATTCAAAATAGGAATCTATACAAATATACGCACAACGTTTTACATTTTATTCATTCAAAAAATTTAGTTGTAACAAACTATTTCTCTCTCCCTTTTCTCTGATACTGTTTTCCTCTGATTCGAGATCCATCTGTGGGTTATCTCAATCGGGGTGAGTCCTTTTGTTTAATGAACATTAGGCTCTTTTATTCAGAATATTGATTCAGTTCTTGTTTGGATTTTGTGGAATTTCGTTGTATCAAAGGTAGCAGAGCAAGGACGATTCTCGGTTTCAATGGCGGAAACACGAGCACAGCAACAAATGAAAGAATCACTCGCACGCGAGCTCGAGGATTCCTTCGGATCGCGTTTCCAGAAGATCGAGAGCTCCATCGACTCTCAACGGACCGAGATGGCGAAGAACATGTCCGAAATTTTTGAGGCGGTTCGATTGCTTCAGAATAATCTGCGCTCGACGCCGATCATTGAGGGCATACCAAATGATGGTGCGCAAGGATCTTCAGGTGGTGATACTAATCGCAACAGGAAATCGGGAAACGCTGGTATGACTCGTCTTGCTAAAATCGATTTTCCGAAGTTTAGAGGTGATAAGGTCAAGGACTGGTTATTCAAGGTGGAACAATTCTTTGATTTAGACAATACTCCTACTTATAGGAGAGTAACCTTAGTTGCGATGCATTTAGAAGATGATGCAGCTCAGTGGCATCAATCTTTGTTGAAAACGGAGTTAGATGATCAGATCTGGAATGATTGGGGAAAGTATAAGGAGCTGATTAAGGAGCGGTTTGAGGAAGTATTAGATGATCCACATGCTGAATTGAAAGCGCTACAAGAAACAGTTGGAATTCAAGACTATCATGCTAAGTTTGAACAAATTCGTAATCGTGTTACACTTTCTGAGGATGTATTGGTGAGCAACTATTTGGCAGGGTTGTGTGTAGAAACGAGGGTTAATGTGCAGATGTTTCAACCTCAAACTGTGCGTCACTGTTTCACTTTGGCTCGGTTGTATGAAAGTGCACATCCACATACATCTACTCCTTCAAATTGGTCTACTAACAAATATTCCACCAGCAACAAAAGCAGTATTTCCGGTTCCAATAAATTTGTTTCGTCTGGGAAGAAGGATTTTGTGAAATCAACAGAGAAACAACAGTTGGTAGAAAAGCCAAGAGAACAATTTTTCCAGCCAAAGAAGTTTCTTACCACAGAGGAAATGGCTGCAAGAAAGGCGCAAGGCTTATGTTACTTTTGTGATGAGAAGTACTCACCTGGCCACTTCCAAGTCCATAAGAAGACACAGTTGTATACCTTGGAAGCTGATACAGTGGAAGATTGGGAAGTTGTAGATATCGAAGAACCGGAAAAAGAGATAGCTCGAATTTCTCTTAATGCAGTTAGTGGCATCTCTGATTATTCTACTATAAGAGTTAAGGGAATTCATAACAAACGAGCTTTGTTCATTCTGTTGGATACAGGTTCTACTCACAACTTTATGGATCCTGTAGTGGCTGAAAAATTGGGATTACCAGTACAAACTATGGGAAGATCTACAGTTGCAGTGGCTGATGGAAGAAGACTAGCAGTTCAGGGCCGAATTCATCAATTTTCATGGACATTTGGAAATGTTAGTTTCACTGATGACTTTCTGCTTCTGTCTATCAGTGGTTGTGATTTGGTTTTAGGAGTACAGTGGTTACAAGAGTTGGGAAGAACTACATGGGATTTCAAAAATTTAGAGATGGAATTTAAGTGGGAGAACAAGAGAGTGGTGCTGAATGGTATTAAAAAGGATTCTGTGAGAACGATTAAAGCTGCTAAATTGAATAAATTGAAGGAGGAGGATATTCAGATTTCTATGATTTATGCTTTTCAAGAGGAATCATCAGATGAATTGGGTACCTTGGCAACTTTGGACGTTGGTTTCCAGGAATCTTTACCGCCTGCAATCAATCAGATTATTGAGGATTATTCTGATATTTTTCAGGAACCAACTACTCTACCACCTTTTCGAGCTCAACATGACCACAAAATCCCACTGATAGAAGGATCTAACCCTGTTAATCAACGTCCTTATCGGTACGCTTTGCACCAGAAAAATGAGATTGACAAAATAGTTCAAGAGATGTTGGATGTGGGTACTATTCAGCCTAGTTCAAGTTCATTTGCTTCTCCGGTTGTATTAGTGAAGAAGAAGGATGGGACATGGCGTCTTTGTGTTGATTATAGGGGTTTAAATCTGTTAACTCTTAAGGACAGATTCCCTATTCCACTTATAGAAGATCTGATGGACGAATTGGGAGGTTCAACAGTGTATTCAAAGATCGACCTTAGGGCTGGCTATCATCAAGTTAGAATGTTTCCTGCAGATGTGCATAAAACAGCTTTCAAAACTCATAGCGGGCACTATGAGTATTTGGTAATGCCTTTTGGCCTTACTAATGCACCTGCTACATTCCAAGGACTAATGAATTCAGTTTTCAAAGAATTCTTAAGGAAGTTTGTGCTTGTTTTTTTTGATGATATACTCATCTATAGCACTTCCTTAGAATTACATGTGGCTCATCTCAGGTGTGTTTTTGAAGCAATGAGAGAGCACAAGTTGTTTGCTAAAAGCAGTAAATGTGCTTTTGCCATGAAGAGAGTTGAATATTTGGGTCACTATATCCAGGAAGAAGGAATATCTACAGATCCAGCAAAAGTAAAAGCTGTTCAAGAATGGCCAGTTCCAACAAATCTGAAACAGTTGAGAGGATTTTTGGGTCTTGCTGGATATTATCGAAGATTTGTGAGAAATTTTGGTACCATTGCTCGGCCACTCACCGCTTTGACCAAGAAGGACTCATTTGTTTGGAACGACGAAGCACATACAGCATTTGATGGGTTAAAGAAAACTTTGTGTTCTGCCCCAGTTCTTGCTTTGCCGAATTTTGAGGAGCAGTTTGTTGTGGAGACAGATGCGTGTAGCAATGGCATTGGTGCAGTGTTGATGCAGAATAGTCATCCTCTTGCTTACATAAGCAGACACCTCAAAGGTAAACAACTTCATCTCTCTATCTATGAAAAAGAGCTATTAGCTGTTGTCTTTGCGGTTCAAAAATGGCGCCATTATTTGCTCTGCGGTCATTTTATTATCAAGACGGACCAACGGAGTCTCAAGTACTTACTGGAACAAAGGTTGAACACGCCAATTCAACAGCAGTGGTTACCTAAATTGTTGGAGTTTAGCTATGAGATTCAGTATAAACAGGGGAAGGATAACTTGGTTGCGGATGCGCTATCTAGAGTTGAAGGCTCTGAGATTTTACATATGGCTCTTACCTTCTTGGAATGTGATCTGTTGCAGAAGATAAAAGCTGCTTATGAGGCAGACTTGGCTATTCAAACGTTGATTCACGAATTACAACAGAAACCGAAAGCACATCCCCTCTATTCCTGGTCCCAAGGTGTATTGCGCAGAAAAAGCAAGCTGGTTGTTCCTAATGATGAAGCTATAAAGCAGTTAGTTTTGGAATGGTTACATGGGTCAGGAGTTGGTGGTCACTCAGGAGTAGATGTTACTAGACAACGAGTAAAGGGACTCTTTTATTGGAAAGGAATGTCTAAGGATATTCAGGCCTATATACGCAGATGTGAAGTTTGTCAAAGGTGTAAGAGTGATAATGCAGCTTATCCAGGGTTACTACAACCTCTCCCAATTCCTGAAACGCTTTGGTCTGCAGTGTCCATGGACTTTATTGACGGTTTACCTTTATCATTTGGGAAAACTACGATATTGGTTGTGGTGGATAGGTTGAGCAAAGCTGCTCACTTCATCGCTTTGTCTCATCCTTATACGTCTTCAACAGTGGCTCAAGCTTATTTGGATAATGTTTTCAAACACCATGGACTACCAGATTCAATTGTCACTGATAGGGATGGAGTGTTCCTCAGTGATTTTTGGCAGGAGCTGTTTAAGTTGCAAGGCGTGGCATTAAACTATACTTCAGCTTATCATCCTCAAAGTGATGGCCAAACCGAGGTTGTGAATCGTTGTCTTGAAGGTTATCTTCGATGTATGTGCCATGATAAACCGAACCAGTGGAGCAGATGGTTGCCGCTTGCGGAATTTTGGTATAATACCAACTTTCACACTTCAACGCAGGTGACACCTTATGAAGCGGTTTATGGTCAACCACCACCAGTGCATCTTCCTTACTTGCCAGGAGAATCTAAAGTTGTTGTGGTGGCTAAGTGTTTGGAAGAACGAGGGCAGATGTTGTTATTATTGAAGTTTTACTTGTGGAGATCTCAACATCGAATGCAACAGGTGGCTAATAAACATCGAAGTGATAGAGTTTTCAAAGTTGGTGATTGGGTGTTTGTGAAGTTGCAGCCGTATCGTCAGCATTCTGTGGTTATGCGAACTAACCAGAAGTTAGCACCAAAGTATTTTGGCCCTTATAAGATCATTGATCAGATTGGAAAAGTGGCGTATAAACTAGAGTTGCCCACTCATTCTGTGATTCATCCAGTATTTCATGTTTCTCAGTTGAAGTTGAAGGTGGGTTATGGTGTAAGCTCTACGGAATTACCGGTGCAGATTCATGAAAGCATGGTGAAAGAGCCAGAATCAATTCTGGAAAGGAAAATGGTTCAGAGACAAGGAAAGGCTGTTACAAAGGTTTTAGTCAAATGGAAGAACAAGCATGCAGATGAAGCGAGCTGGGAGTTCTACTTTGACTTGATTAAGCAGTTTCCGTCTTTTCAACCTTGAGGACAAGGTTCTTCGCAACAGGGGAGATTTGATACAATAATAAAGGGTGGGATCAAGAGACACGTGGAGGGTCGGGATCACACCATTCAAAATAGGAATCTATACAAATATACGCACAACGTTTTACATTTTATTCATTCAAAAAATTTAGTTGTAACAAACTATTTCTCTCTCCCTTTTCTCTGATACTGTTTTCCTCTGATTCGAGATCCATCTGTGGGTTATCTCAATCGGGGTGAGTCCTTTTGTTTAATGAACATTAGGCTCTTTTATTCAGAATATTGATTCAGTTCTTGTTTGGATTTTGTGGAATTTCGTTGTATCAGGCGTGTCCAAGCTCCTGTAGTTCGACGGCTTTGGTCAAAGTTCCACATTATCTCTATCCTACCACGAACACTATGGCGTGTGGTAGAGAATCGTTTCTTGGTGAAACCTCTCTCTCTGCTCCGGTGTTACTCAACGCGAGTTTTGAGGGACTTTCGCTCCAGTCTTGGAAGTAGTGGTGACGTAGTCTTCCTCAGAGTGGCATCTCTAGAACTATCTCGGTTTCTCTCAGAAACTCGAAAAACTTTGTCTAACTTTTTCAAATTTTATTCTGCAGGTTTGAGCTTCTCCCAAGTGCTGAAATCCTCTGTTCACTCTTGAGTCTTCTAATATCAGTGAAACTCTGATGAGACATTGAAACCGGTTCAACCAGCTGAACCAGACCGCAGAACATCAAACCGGCCAAGAATACCAAACCGAAAGTATGCATCGTGATGCTCTCTGTTAACTGAGTCTTATTTCTTTATTTTGATTTAGTCAAATGTTTCAGTTGTCAAATAAGAAGAAACGAGTCTTCCACTTGTTTAGGAGGCTCTCTTCCACTTTCCCATTTCCTGTTTTGTAGGAGTTGATACTCCAAACCTTTGTTTCTTGTTGTTATTTGTTTCCTATTTAAATCAATGAAAAAGACAAAAAGAGGTAGACTTATCTACCCAAAAAGAAACGTGTTTGTGTTTTATTCAAGTTTTAAAGCTTTGATCAAGTTCATCGCTAACAATTGGTATCAGAGCACTCGTGCTTCCATCCCAAAATTTTTTTTTTTTTTTCTTTTTCTTTTCCCCACTCTTTTCATTCCCAACAGCAACCATTCCAGCTAAAAACTCAAAAAAATCACAAAAACAAATCGTCTTGACTCCTACCATAGACGAGTCAATGACGAGCAAGAAGGAGAGACTAGACGACGTTGAAGCAAATCTGGGCACGATGCAAGATGACCTCCAGCGAATCAACGCAGAGATGAAGGAGAGATTGTTGGTCATGGAGAATTCGTTCCAGCGAATGCTAGAGGAGAACAGGACGTCGAACCAACGCCTGATGGAGATGATAACTAGCAATCGCGAAGGAGGATCTAGCGCTTCCCGCAATCAATCACCACACACGCAACGCGACGGTCCGGTGCACCAGTTTGGCCAAGCACCCATTCTACACCGTCACGTCAAGCTGGATCTACCGCGATTTGATGGCGGGGACCCGACGGAGTGGCTCAGTAAGGCAAAACAATATTTTGCTTACCAGGAGATTCCCGTGAATCAACAAGTCAGCCTAGCAACTTACCACCTCACGGCGGAAGCAAATCAGTGGTGGCAAGCGACGTCGAAGGCTATCGGAACTGATCCACAAAACACACCATGGGAAATTTTCGAGACTGAGCTTTGGACGAGATTTGGCCCAACACATGGCCAAAACTTCCATGAAGCTCTCTCCAAAATACGAAAAACCGGCTCGCTGCGAGATTATCAACGTGAATTCGAACAACTGCAGAACAGGGTAAGCAATTGGACGGAGGAAGCGTTAGTCGGAACGTTTCTCGGCGGTCTCAATGTTGCCATTGCTGCACATGTACGGATGTTTTCGCCTAAAACATTGAAGGAAGTTATTAACCTAGCCCGATTGAGTGACGAGAATCTACAGCTATAGAGGAAGATCTTTTTCCCGCGTGTTGTCCCTAACATGTTCTCCTCGGGCCAGACATCACGATCTTCGATTCAGGCGCCGATGCGTGCGCAGCCGCCTCGCGAAACACAACCACCATCTCCGAAGCGACTCAGCTGGGATGAGATGAAACGAAAACGGAGTTTAGGTCTTTGTTTCAGCTGTGATGAGAGGTACAACCCTGGTCATAGATGCAAGAAATCACAGCTACTTCTCATGGAAGGAGAAGATGCTGAAACAGAAGAGGATGACGAAATTTTTCATGAGACTGAAGAACCAGAGATAACGCTTCAATCTCTGACGGGTTGGGATTCACCCAAGACGCTACGCATCCGAACGATCATCAATCAACAGGAGCTCGTGGCTTTGATCGATAGCGGGGCCACACACAACTTCATCAACACCACCACCGCGAATCGTTTAAACCTCAAAATCACAGCCACACAGTCGTTCCGGGTGCGAGTAGCTGATGGACATCCACTACAATGTCGAGGGAAATACGAAAAGGTTGCTGTCAATCTGGGTGGAGTCATGTTCGAGCTGGATTTTTTTGCGTTACCATTGCAAGGTCTAGACATCGTGATGGGCATTCAATGGTTGGAGCTGCTAGGCCCAACTACTTGTGATTGGAAAGCCCAATCAATGGAATTCACATGGGCTGGGAAGAAGAGAATGATACATGGGCTTCAACATGGGCATATAAAACAGGCCAATTATACTGAAATCACAAGAGAAGCACGATTGGGCCAGCCTTGTTTTGCCCTTAGTATCCAACCCTGCAACGATGCCGTTTCAGCGATACCAGAAGATCTGCGACATCTCCTTCACCGCTTCGACGCCGTGTTTGCAGAACCGTCGCAGCTGCCCCCTTCTCGTCAAATCGAGCACCACATCACACTGAAGGAAGGAAGCGACCCTGTCAATGTCCGACCGTACAGATATGCCCATTTCCAAAAAGAAGAAATCGAGAAACAAGTTTCATCGATGCTGGAATCGGGTCTAATTCGTCCAAGCTCCAGTCCGTTCTCCTCACCAGTCCTTCTGGTTAAGAAAAAAGACGGCTCATGGCATTTCTATACGGATTATAGAGCTCTCAATGCTGCCACGGTCAAAGACAGATTTCCAATTCCGACGGTCGACGACATGCTTGACGAGTTACATGGAGCCACAGTCTTCACTAAGCTCGATTTGACTGCCGGATATCATCAGGTGCGCGTGCATCCACCAGACATCCACAAAACGGCCTTCCGAACTCACAACGGGCATTACGAATACCTCGTCATGCCTTTCGGTCTCTGCAACGCACCATCCACGTTTCAAGCTTTGATGAATTCGGTATTTCGACCACACTTACGCAAGTTTGTGCTCGTCTTTTTTTATGATATCTTGATCTATAGTCGCAACTGGGCCGAGCATCTTGAACATGTGAGCATTATCATGGAGATTTTGCAACGAAACAGCCTGTTCGTGAAGAAGAAGAAATGTGAATTCGGGCAGCCCGAATTAGAGTATTTGTGTCATATTATTTCCGGTGATGGTGTCAAAGTTGATCAGGCAAAAATACAAGCGATGCTCGAGTGGCCAGCACCAACAACAGTCACGAAGTTGCGTGGTTTTCTCGGCCTTACCGGGTACTATCGAAAATTTGTTAAGGATTATGGCATCATTGCCCATCCATTAACGAATTTGCTGAAGAAGGGTAAATTTTCGTGGAGTCCAGAAGCAGATACAACATTTAACAGACTCAAAGCAGCCATGACAACCACGCCAACACTCGCGATGCCTGATTTTGCATCGACTTTTGTGATCCAAACTGATGCATCGGGAAGCGGGATTGGTGCAATTCTATCGCAGCATGGCAGGCACATCGCCTTTATGAGTCGTTCGTTGGGTGTTGCAAAACAAGAGTGGTCCATATACGCAAGGGAGATGCTGGCTATTGTTATTGCAATTCACACGTGGCGACCATATCTCTTAGGTAGACATTTCATCATCCAAACCGACCAACGGAGCTTGCGTTTCTTGCTGGAGCAACGCATTCTAACTCCAGAGCAGCATAAGTGGATGGGAAAATTGGTCGGCTATGATTACGAGATCACCTACAAGCCAGGGACTGCAAATGCGGCAGCTGATGCTCTATCGAGACGCAAGGATAGTCCCTGCCTTAACACAATTGTGACGCAACAAGCAGCTCTTTGGGAGGAGTTAAAGCAGCTGGCTAAGTCGGATCCATATTTGTTGAAATTGGGGAAGCTCGCAGACGAGGCACCAGGTCGTCCGTATGCTTGGCGTCATGGGCTCTTGTGTTACAATAATCGAGTGGTGGTTCCTCCGAACTCCCCGCTGATTTCAAGCCTCTTATACGAGAACCATAATACACCAATGGGAGGTCACTCAGGGATTCTTCGCACTTTCAAGAGGTTAGCGTCACACTTCTACTGGCCAGCAATGCACAAATCTATCAAAGAATATGTCGCAAGCTGTGATATATGCCAAAAAGCGAAGTACGAGAGCCTTTCACCAGCAGGTTTGTTGCAACCACTTCCTGTGCCGAGCCAAGTCTGGGAAGATATTTCGATGGATTTCGTCGACGGCTTGCCTCGTTCTGATAATCACACATCCATCATGGTGGTGGTGGATCGCCTTACCAAGTCGGTTCATTTGGTGCCACTAGCTCATCCTTACACCGCGAGGTCCGTTGCTTCTAAGTTCATAGAATACATCGTGAAACTTCATGGCATTCCGAAATCAATCGTTAGTGATTGAGATCCAGTGTTTGTGAGTGCATTTTGGCGGGACCTATGGCGGTTATCTGGTACACAATTGCGCATGTCCTCGGCGTACCATCCACAAACCGACGGCCAAACGGAAGTTGTAAATCGTTGCATCGAACAGTTTCTGAGATGTTTTGTGCATCATCGACCAAAGCAATGGAGTTCTTTGTTGCCATGGGCAGAATATTGGTACAACACCACCTATCATTCTTCCACAGGTATGACCCCGTTTCAAGCTCTCTATGGTCGTCTTCCTCCGCCATTACCAGGCTATGAGGCAGGCGCAACACCTATCTCTGAGCTGGATGAACAGTTGGTGGCGAGAGATGAAATACTAGCTGATTTGAAGAAGCATTTAAACGCCGCCAACAACCGCATGAAGCAGATCGCCGATGCAAAGCGACGAGACATATCGTTTGAGGTGGGCGATTGGGTTTATCTCAAACTTCAGCCTTATCGTCAGCATACGATTTTCCGACGGACATCGCAGAAGCTGTCAACCAAGTATTTCGGGCCTTTTCAGATTGAAGCTTGTGTTGGCCCCGTAGCTTATCGTTTAGCGTTGCCGGCGGGTACAAAGGTACACTCTGTTTTTCATGTATCTTTGCTCAAGCGATGTGTGGGTTCCGATACGCCAACAACAGGAACGATACCTCCTATGCGAGCCAATGGGTTATTACGTCTACAGCCAGAGCATTTGTTGGAGTTGAGAGACGTTGATTGCGAGGGGAAGAGGATCACAGAGGGATTAATCAAGTGGCGTGGTTTACCAATATCAGAGGCGACTTGGGAAAATTTGCAGCAATTACACATGAGTTTTCCAAACTGGAACCTTGAGGACAAGGTTCATCTCGACGAGGGGAGTAATGATGAGACATTGAAACCGGTTCAACCAGCTGAACCAGACCGCATAACATCAAACCGGCCAAGAATACCAAACCGAAAGTATGCACCGTGATGCTCTCTGTTAACTGAGTCTTATTTCTTTATTTTGATTTAGTCAAATGTTTCAGTTGTCAAATAAGAAGAAACGAGTCTTCCACTTGTTTAGGAGGCTCTCTTCCACTTTCCCATTTCCTGTTTTGTAGGAGTTGATACTCCAAACCTTTGTTTCTTGTTGTTACTTGTTTCCTATTTAAATCAATGAAAAAGACAAAAAGAGGTAGACTTATCTACCCAAAAAGAAACGTGTTTGTGTTTTATTCAAGTTTTAAAGCTTTGATCAAGTTCATCGCTAACAAACTCTTGTCAGTTTGAAGTCTAAATTTCCGCCGCTTTTCTGGATCTGAAAACCTTAACCCTAAGAAACGTAACTTCGTACGGAAGAAAAAAGAAAATGAGCAGAAGACTGTCGTATGCGGAAAAAGGCAAGGCTGTTACTACACAGTCTGAACCCGTGCTCCCAAAGAAAGTTATTGTTCCCCCTTTTGACAACACGGATCTCATCCGGAAACATTCTCTGACTCTTATTGGAAGGATGACAAATCCTTGTGCTCAGCGAATGTGGTCGCTTATCCCCTTCTTATCCAACCACTGGAAGGTCTCATCTCGACCTGTTGGGCAGATCTGGGACAAGGGTTTTTCAATTCCAGTTTGCCTCGGAGGAAGATCTGCTCAAAGTCCTCGATAACCGTCCGTACCACTTCGCTCACTGGATGATTATTCTTCAGCGATGGGAACCAACAACCTCGAGGGATTTCCCATCTCAAATTCCTTTTTGGATTAATGTTCAAGGAGTGCCAGTGCACTTCTGGTCCGACACCACTCTGCTTTGTATAGCAAGAAGCCTAGGTCAGTTTGAGGCTTTGGAGATCACAGCTACTTCAGCTAAGATAAGGGTCTTTGTGAATGGCCTCCTTCCACTCATTAAGTCTACCAATGTGGAATTTCACAATGGTGATGAAGTCGTAGCTCAATTGGTGTACGAAAAGCTGGAAAAACATTGTCGTAAATGTTTCCGCCTAGACCATGAAGAAAAGAATTGCACCTTTGTGAGAGATATTGCGGAGTCTTTAGTTCCTCCTCTTCTCCCGACTCTTTCTGCCGCATCTCCAAGACCTCCTCGAATTGAAGAGAGTGGTGTTAGAACTCAAGACTTTCGCCAACCAAGCTTGTTACCTAGAGGAGCTCAGAGAGAAGCTACCAGATCTCACTAGTCTAACTTGTCTCGCCCTCGATCTAATTTTCATTCCTCTTCTCACAAGAGAGAGAGAGACTCA
Organism: Eutrema heterophyllum; assembly: GCA_002933915.1. Classification (NCBI taxonomy): domain Eukaryota; kingdom Viridiplantae; phylum Streptophyta; class Magnoliopsida; order Brassicales; family Brassicaceae; genus Eutrema; species Eutrema heterophyllum. Next base: position 503,713 of record PKMM01056681.1, read on the forward strand.
TGAGAGAAAAAGTCGGGAGCTGTATCCCAGAGAGACATCTCGTAATAGAGCTATTAGAGAGTTTTCTAATCGAAGTCACTCTCTCAATCAAAATCTATCCAATACCTCTCATGACTCCAGGAGAATCCCTCGATCCCCACCAAGGGAGAGATGGGCTGAGAGAGATATACACTGGGAGAGGCAGGGCCCTATGCAGGACAAATTGGAAGCTTCGGAATCCTTGAGATCACGAAGACCTCCTCTTGATAAGGATCCTAGCCCTGAGCCTCGAATCAGAGAACTTCCCCAAGCTGCTATTGAGGAAGCGATGGGAGAATAGAGATGTGATGATCCAATATTCTAGTTGAGCTGACCCAACCGAGATTGCTTCAAGAAAAGAAAGGTTCAGGCAGGATGAAGAACATGGACAATTAGAGAAAACTGCCGCAAAAATGGTGAGATCTTCCCTGGCTGCTTTGGATAAGTCAGGAGAAAGCCCAGTGGTTCAAGAACAGGCCCGACGAATGATCAGGTCCCTGGTCCCTTGGCTGGTAAATCCCAAGTGGTTGCTAGGAGAAAACTGGGACGCCCTCCTGGAAAGAAAGTTATGTAAGCTGCTATTCAAGCTGGGAAAAATGGCATGTTGGCTTCAGCATCCCGAAAAAGAAAAGTCAAGGGTGTGCCTTCCCCAGGAAGAAAACAAATCAAGGAATTGGTGTCTCTGACAGAAGCACGCAGGAGACAACAAGATCCTTAGGTTCTACTGCTAGTGATAGGGCTGAGAGAATTCGAGGTGTTGAAGGCACCAACACGTCCAAAGCTCAACCTGGTTTGGTGAAGAAGAAAAGGTGGATTTTCAAAATCCATCTTCTCCTCTTCCTTAGAAATTGCTTGTTGGAATTGTCAAGGGTTGGGGAATCCTGAGACAATTCATCGACTAAGGGAGATTCAAAAACGTGTACTCCCGGACATTTTCTTCCTCTCGGAAACAAAAAATTATGATGAATTTGTCCTTAATAAATTTGAAGGTTTGGGTTTTGCTTTTAGTTATTTGGTGTCCCCACATGGTCATAGTTGTGGGGGACTTGCTCTCTTTTGGAAAGAAGAAATAAATCTTGAAATCTTATCGGTTTGTAACAATTTCATTGATACAGAAATGAAAGTTGAAGACAAAGAGTTCTATGCTACTTTTGTTTATGGTGATCCTGATACATCTAAAAGAAAACTGGTGTGGGAAGCTTTGAGCAATCTGGCCTTGGCCAGAGAAGCATCCTGGTACATTTCAGGTGATTTTAATGACATCATTAACAACATTGAGAAAGAAGGAGGACCAGAGAGGTCGGAGGGATCCTTTGAAATTTTCCGCAGCTTCCTGTCTGAATGCGACCTCTATGATCTCAAACATTCGGGAGAGGCTTTATCTTGGAGAGGAATCAGAGGTGATCACAATGTTAAGTGCCGCCTCGACAGAGCAATGGCTAATAGTAAATGGGCTGAAGACTTTCCCTCTAGCAGGTGTGAATACCTCATATTTGAAGGGTCTGATCATCGACCTATTCTCACTTTTTTTGACCCTACAAAAATGAAAAGAAGACGAACCTTTAGATATGACAGAAGGCTGAGAGATAATGAGGAAGTTAAGCTTCTAATTCAACAAACTTGGGTGGAGGAAAGTCACCTGAAGACGAAGCTGAAAATAGATAAATGCAGGCATGCATTAATATTATGGAATCGGCAAAAACAAGCAAACAGTCAAATCCTCATTGAACACCTTAAGCAAGCTTTGGAGGACGAAATGGTTAGCTCCTTCCCGCAGGAGCGACTAATTCAAAAGATAAAAGAGGAACTCAAGTTGGCTTACAAGGCTGAGGAAGATTTCTGGAAACAAAGAAGTCATCAGTTGTGGCTGGCTCTTGGAGACAAAAATACTGGTTACTTCCATGCTGTCACTAGAAGAAGGAAAGCGACAAATAAATTTTCAGTGATTGAAGATGAGGCTGGTGTGGCTGTTTTTGAAGAAGATCAAATCCTGAAAGTGATCTCTGAACATTATCAAAAACTTTTTACAGCCATAAATGTTAATGCAGCAACTCTAAAAGAAACAGTGGAGGCAGTAATCAAACCTGTTATATCTGATGAGATTAACCAGTCCCTGACCCGAGCTCCTTCTCTTGAGGAAATCAAAGCTGCTCTGTTCTCAATTCATCCCAACAAAGCACCAGGGCCGGACGAATTCTCAGCAAGCTTCTTCCACTCCAATTGGGAAACAGTGGGACCTGATCTGACAACAGAAATTATAGATTTCTTCATTTCTGGCTCTATGCCGAGAACCATAAACGAAACTCATCTAAAACTGATTCCAAAGATACAAGGACCAAGGAGGGTAGGAGACTATATGCCTATAGCTCTCTGCAATGTCTTTTACAAGACTATTTCAAAGCTTCTTTCCCGCAGGCTCCAACCGATCTTGGAGAATATAATCTCAGAAAATCAGTCAGCTTTTGTTCCAAAAAGAGCCATCTCTGATAATGTCCTGATCACTCATGAGGTTCTCCATTCCTTGAAGAACTCAAAGGCTAAGAAACATTGCTCTATGGCAGTTAAAACTGACATGAGTAAAGCCTATGACAGAATTGAATGGGATTTCATTAAACAAGTTCTTCTCAGGTTTGGTATCTCTAGCCTATGGGTTGACTGGGTTTTGCAATGTGTGACTACAGTTACCTACTCTTTCCTGCTGAATGGGGCACCAAGGGGTTTTATTAAACCAACGAGAGGGATAAGGCAGGGAGACCCTCTCTCTCCATACTTGTTCATTCTTTGTAGTGAGGTTTTGTCTGGATTATGTAAAAAATCGCAGAAGGAAAGAAGACTTACTGGAATCAGAGTTGCAACAAAGAGTCCCAGAATTAACCATTTGTTTTTTGCAGACGACACAATATTCTTCTGCAAAGCAAACATTAGAAGCTGTCAGGAACTAAAGAAAATTCTTGCAAGGTATGAGGCTGCCTCGGGACAACTTATAAACTGCCAAAAATCATCCATTTTCTACTCTCAGAAAGCTCCTCCGGAACTGAAGCAAGTGGTTAAGCAAATCCTTCAAATTGAAAATGAAGGAGGGGTAGGAAAATACATGGGGCTTCCAAAGCATTTTGGGAGAAAAAAGAAGGATCTTTTCACAGCTATTGTTGATCGGATCAAGCAGAGAGCGTCAAGCTGGTCCACCAAACTGTTGTCATCTGCTGGGAAATTGACATTGCTGAAGAATGTCCTAGCTTCAATGCCTACATACGCTATGTCCTGTTTTAAACTCCCACAATCCCTCTGTTCAAGAATCCAATCGGCTCTAACTAGGTTCTGGTGGGACTCCTCACCTGATGCAAGAAAGATTTGCTGGGTTGCTTGGGAAAAAATGGCAAAGCCAAAGTCTTTTGGAGGACTGGAGTTCAGAGATATCAATCAATTCAACGATGCTCTTCTAGTTAAAGTCAGTTGGAGAATATTGAACTTACCAAATTGCCTAATGTCGAGAATCCTGCTGGGAAAGTATTGCAACGACTCAAGTTTTGAAGATTGTGTGGCACCTGCTGCAGCTTCACATGGCTGGAAAAGCATCCTAGTGGGGCGTGATCTGTTGCTAAACCACCTGGGATGGACAGTGGGTGATGGCAAGTCCATTCAGGTTTGGCAAGATCCATGGCTGTCGACCTCTTGCAGACTCCAACCCATGGGTCCTGCACCTGAAAATGTTCAACATTTGAAAGTGAATGATCTTATGAAAGCAGATACTACAGAATGGGACGAGGAAAAGATTGATAATATCCTCCCTTCTCATAAGAAGGAGATCATGTCGATTAGAACAAGCTTGTTGGGAAAAGCTGATAAGAAGAGCTGGCTCCTCCACTCTTCAGGAACCTATTCAACAAAAACAGGTTATTTTGCTGCAGCCATGGTTGCACAGGCGGTGAATTTACCTATTCCTATCAATCCACCAGATTGGAATGAATTGGTTTGGTCCCTTAAAACAGTTCCTAAAATCAAACTGTTTTTTTGGAGATTACTACAGGGAGCTCTACCTTTAGGACATCAACTCGCAATTTGACAGATAACAGCTAATACAAAATATTGTAGATGTGAGGAAGAGGAATCGACTTTGCACCTTTTCTTCCACTGTCACTTTGCGTAGGAAGTGTGGAAAAGAGCTCTATTTGCAATGGAGTTAGATCCTGCTCAAATTACCAACATCCGGGATGGTTTGGTGGCTGTAAAATCCAGATGCTCGGTCCCTCCGGTGGGCTTGGAAGCAGGATTCCTCTACCTGTGGATCCTTTGGGCTCTCTGGACCTCTCGAAATCAGCATATCTTCTCTAATCGGATCTTCACAGCTGATGAATCCATCCTAAGAGCTATTCAGGATGCAAGGGAATGGATCTCGGCCCAGATAGAGACATCCAAATCACCTCAACCATTTTCATCCTCTTCCTGAAACTCTCTCTTCAACTGCGGCGATGGCAGCATTAGATGTTGCACGGATGCGGCTTGGAGATCTGATATCTGCTCAGCTGGTCTTGGCTGGGTTTTTTTTCTTGAATCGAATCGTCGATTTACCTAATCTTCGGCGCAAACTTTCGTTTCTTCTCCTCTCATCGCGGAAGGTCTTGTTGTCAGGGAAGCTCTTCTTAACGCCAAGGAGTCAAAGGTTCCATGGTATCTGATCTGTTTGGGATCCTCTCTGATATCTCTATTCTTCGCACTGCTTTTTCTTCTGTTTCTTTTAGATTTATTTCTCGCTTCTATAATAGGGAAGCTGATGCTTTGGCAAAACATTGTTTGTACCGGTTTGCACTGGATTCGGTTTAGTATTAATGATAAATGTTTGGGGTTGAACAAAAAAAAAAAAAAATCGGTTCTATGATTTTTAAATCCTAATTAAAATCAAGTATTAATCAATACTAAAAATTTACATATAGATTTTATGCATTGTAATATTGTGATTGTCGTCTTGTTTTAGTGGATTCGTTTTTAGATATCGTCCAGGGGATATAGATTGAAAGATCCGAATCTCATTAACAACATTGTGTCCCAATCATTTTTTTGGTTTGGCAACATTGTGTCCCAATTTAATTTTTGTACATATTTATTTCATTTCTCATTGTTAGAACATAACCTTAATCCCAAATATGCATTTAGACATTACTCTAGATATGCGTAACCCTAGTCTCAAAGACTCAAACATGTATTTAGCTATTTACACCAATTGTTATAGATATCCGTTTTAGTCCTTTTGGATGGATCGAATACACATATATGAGTCAAATCGAATACACCGAATGACCGTGACCGAAAAATAGAATGCCAAGATCTCGTATATAAGTTGTTTTATAATATTTATATTTCCTAAGTTCAAAGAAACTGTGAGGTTGTTTCTTATATATAGCCTTCTCGGCTCGACTTAATTCTTATATTGTCGAGATAAGGCAAAAACAAATAAAAAAAAATAGCTCAAGAGATATATTATAAATTTATAACACGCTGTTGGTTGACGCCACTAAAGTAAGAGAGCCTGCCAACATTCTAATGATCTATCATTTATTACATAGAAAGGCTCAAAATATATTGTTTTTATTCGTCATGATTTAGTCGTATGAAATTGAATATTTCATTTTCGTGTTCTAACTCCAATGGTTTGACCTAATTTTTTTTTACGTCAAAAGTTCAATATATTATTACGATGATTTAAAAAAGGTGATTTTAGAGGCCATCTAAATCGTAATCAAATAGTTTACATGAAAAAAGACAATACCACGTGTTCGGACCCTTTCACAAAGAAAATCAGCATAGAAATTTAACACGCGAGAAATATAAGAGATATTAACATCGTACATATAAGGGGAGCACATGTTTTATGAGCAAGCCACGAGGTTGCCAATTACATTATCTCTAATCCCTCTCCAAACTTTTGTTTTAGTCGTCAATTGAATTCATTAATAGAGAAGAAGAGACTCGTACAAGAAGATACAAACTTTTTAGTTTTCCGAAAATGCAGGTTCGTATTTTTTGTTTTTTGTTCTTAAGTTTTCAGAAAAGTTTTAACAAATTAAAATTTCACTGGCTTAATATTATCAACGGTACTAGGAATATATCAAGTTATTGCTTACACCATGAACTGTGTAAATTTTGTTTTAATGGTTTTTTCCAATAAAGCTTTATTTTTAATAATTTTGTTTAAATGTTAATTTGCAAGGAGAAAGTTGTATTCAGGTTGGGAATGTCTGACAGAAGAATCAAACAGAAATCTATGAAAGTTGTCTGTGAGTTTTCAGGGTACACCAACACAAAACAGTAGTTATATTAAACCAAAATAAACCAGTATTGGCAGGATTTACCGGTTTATATATAAATTACTTACTCTATCTAATTAAGGAATGTGTAACATTATTTTATTTGTTGTTCGTTAGGAGTTACTGTGATAGACGTGAAGGAACATGGTAAACTAAAGGTGACGGGAGAATTTGATGAGTATCTAATGACGGAGAAACTGAGGAAGATATATGAACAGATGAAGAACCTGAGCAAAATCACACTCCGGTTCCAGGAGTGACTAGGCCAACATCTTACCCTCGTCGGAAAAAGGGCCAACGAAGAACTCGGATGTTTGTATCATCATGTGAACATACATACTTTTTAGATTTCTTTTTAAAAGGAATCAATGGGATGGCATAAAACTTGATGGAGTGCCAGAAGACATTGAAGAAGAAGTTGTTGAACCTTTTCTGCGGATAAGCGATGAAATCATACAACATTTCACTCATCAACAACATCATTTGAGACTTGATGAGAACATGGGCGGAGATTATGATGACAATAACGAGTGTCAAGCATGCATCATGTCAATCTATTTCGGTAAATTCTACTCTTGTATGCAATGTGATTTCATTCTACACGAAACTTGTGCGAATCTTTCTCTCAAAATACATCACCCGATACATCCACATCTGCTCACTCTAGTGGGAGGATGTGATGGTGTTATGAAGTATGAGGATGACTGCTCAGCTTGTCCTTGGTCGTGCATAGATGGTTTCTTCTATGAGTGCGGTAAAAAAGGATGTAGTTTTAAGCTGCATCTGCAGTGCGCCACAGTTTCTGAACCATTAGTCCAAGAAAGTCATAAGCATCCTTTATTTCTAACATCTAAACCAGGAGAGCAAAGAGCATGTTCGGTTTGCAGAGATGCAAGACTTGAATTCACAAATGAAACATTCAATTGCATCGAATGCGAATTTTCTTAGTTTTTTGGATGTGCTACTTTACCTCAAGAAGTGAGGTATAAGCATGATAAGCATATGCTCACTCTTTCTTATGGGGAGAGACAAGTACCATGACGTATTGGTGTGAAGCTTGCGAGAGAAAAATAAATCCAAAGGAGCGGTTTTATAAGTGTGATGAGTATTGTTGTAACACCTTACACATTGAATGTCTGATTGGGAAGGACTTATACATTAAGCCTGGTTCGTGTTTCGACATAGGTGGAAGAAATGTAGCTGTTCTGCCCAACAATCATATGTCTCGACCATTTTGCTTCAGCTGTAGGAAGCGATGTCCATACAAAATAGTTTTGCAGATTAGTCTATTAAGATTTTGCTCCATATTTTGTATTAGGAAATAATATTATTGAGTTTGTTTTTTGTTATATTTAATAGTCAAACCCCGATATGTCCAATATTGTCATGAGTTATTACCATGGAAATTTTACTCAAACAAGTATTTTGTTTGCATCAGTGGTGAATCTGGTAAATCTTGAACGAGTTTTTTTTTTTTTTTTATTGATATTGGTTTCCTCTCTAATGGCCAAGTTATGCTCCTATCAGCTTCCATTTTTCGGGATGTGATCGCGGCACATAACTAGTTTTGCACTGTTCTTGCTAATCTCATTTAGATTTGTTTTCTTGTGCTGTATATTTCTGATCTGAATTTATTCTCCATTTTGATTTTTAATGCTTTTAATTTATGCTCTCTGAGAATTACCAGGAGAAAATGTTTGCTAAAGAAATAGCTGATCTTGAGAAAGATACAAGATTCAGTTGAGAGTCTTGGCTCAAAACTATCCCGTTACACCCGGTATGATATATGCTTTGAAAGCATAGGGAAATGTCATCAAGTATTGCAACATACTTGATCTCCATAGGTTTACTTGATGACATTTCTCTATGCTTGAAACAGGACTAGCAATCAAAGATTTCTGGCAGGTGGATGATAGCACAATTGTGTTGGTGGCTGACCCGACTTTTGGTAACATCCCAAACCTCATTGTTAATTTCTTCAAGTATCCAATGGGAAACCGATTTTGATGAGCGGAATTGAAACATGGAACAAATTGAATTTCAATGTTGGAGCGGTTGATTTAGACATACCTCGTAGTTTCTGGAGTCGATTAGCTGGGAAATACGGCAACATGTTTTACTGGAAAGAGAAGGCAAGAAGGAAGAAGAACACTATTTGATCTCGATTAACCCGGTGATCGCCATCTTTCTTTTCTTATGTCTTAACTGTTAACAAAATGTCTTGAAACCAGGGAGAAGATGCATCCATTGAAGCTGCACTGATGGCAATATCAGGCTGCTTACGAGAACCCGTTGGTCCAAATAACTGTGCAGAGATAAAGTGAAATATGACCCGAGACAAAGTGTCTGTTATAAGCACTGTATAGATAGATTTGGATCAACATAATATATTGCCATCAGTGCAGCTTTCCGACGGTTACCATGGCTGTAGGAGGGCCATGGCGTCATCTCTGCTGCATCTCATCAACAGCTTCAGATGGTCCAGAGAAGAGTGCTTCCACTGAACCGTCTCTGCGGTTCCTGACCCATCCCTTTATCCCGAGCTGCTCTGCATTCTCAACAGTCCAGTTCCTGTAGCACACTCCTTGTACTCTTCCCTTTATGACCATCCTCACCTACACCAACATATTGATATCTTCAGTCCAGTTTACCAGAGAACCAATATAATCCGATGCTTAAATCAAGTTTTGAGTATTTACTAGATATATATCCAATCAGCAAGGTTCACTCAAATAGTTGGTAAACTGCGATAAAGAAGAATGGACTTCCATGACGCATCAGATGAATAGATCAAAAACAGAATAACTTCCATGACGCGTCAGATTCAAAAAAAAAAAAAAAATGCAGATGGATTGTGGTTACAGAAATTTATTATTGGATTTATTGATGTCTTCAGTAGAAGACATGGTTAATATGATTATATAGAAAATTACGCAAAAACTGAAGAGGAAGTGAGGAACCCTTTTATCGACGTTAATATTTTGTTCCTTGCCTTGTGTTTTTTGGGCGTAATAATTGCTCTAGGATTCTAAAGTGACCAATGCATAGTGGCAAACAGGTACCTAGCCGGATTCAAAATCGTTGGCCGGAGTCGGTTCTCCGATTGATTGAGAATAGAAACGGCAAGGAAGCCGCAAAGCTTCCGGCTCACAACCGCCGTTATTTCGTCGTCGACCACCTCGGGAAGGACCATAGAACGGGCTCTGCTTTTTCCGGTGAACCAATTCGGTTTCCCCGATTTTTAGCTGATTTCCAGTTTATTTTGTAATCCTTGGTTCATCGCTTGTAAACCCGGTCGATTCCTCGGTTTGGATCGAAATTAAATATAATATTGTATTTTTTTTTAAGTCATTACAGAACATTCCAAATTAAATCATTACATAATATTCGAAAACAAATCTTATTATATAAAGTTGGATCTCTTAACGGGTGGATGACACTTATGATAATTCTCACTCACGAGCATTTGTCACGGTTAATTTAGATCTTGACATGTGTCAATTTAATTTTTAAAAAAAAGTAAAAATGAATTTAAAGTAAATATTTAAAAAAGTTAAACTAAAAAAGACAATCTTAAAAATGAAAAAACAAGAATGAGTAAGGAAAACTTATAATAAAGGAAAGTGACAAAAGGAAACTTAAAAGTTTATAATCTACAACCACGACCAAACATAAAAAAAGAAAATTATAAATATACTCTAAACTTAAAAGGAAAATTATTAATATACGACCAAACTTAAAAGTTTATAATCATTTCCATTATGACAATTGGAAACTTAAAAAGGAAAATTATTAATATACAACCACAACCAAACTCTATATAATAATCTACACTTTTCTAATTTTTAAATGCGTATTTTCATCTTTTAGTTCTCTTATTCAAATTCTAAACAAACAAATCATAACTTTTGTCGTTTTTAATTAAGATCGCGACATGTGTCAAAGTAATAATATAAACTTTCCTATTGTTAGTTATTTATTTTTTTAAAATACAAAATAATAAAAAGGAAAAAAAAAATTATATATTGGAAACTAATAACATTTAAAAAGTAAAGTAAGAGAAAAAAAAACTACCAAATAAAAATAACAAAAAAGGAAAATAATTGTGTTTTATATAATAGAAACTAATAACATTGAAAAAGTAAAGTAAGAGAAAAAAAAACTACCAATAAAAAGTGTAAAATATAAAAAAATATAAACGATTCATCTCTTATTATATAAAGCAAAATGTTTCAAAGTTAGTAATTCGCATGATCGCGACACGTGTTAAGTTAATCGATTAGATTTTGACATGTGTTTAATAATTTTCCAATTATATTTTGACACACGTTTAATAAATTTCCAATTATATTTTAACACATAATATTAACAATAAAAGTAAAATTTCTAATCGATTCCTAATCCTAAAAGGTAAAAAAAAAAAAAAAATAGTAGTTATGTTTAGATTAAGGAAATTAAACAGAAAAAAGAAAAACCATAATTCAGATTAGAATAAGGAAATTAAACAATAGATAACAATCATAAAAAGAAAAGGAATAAAAGACAATTTTTTTTAAAAAAGAAAAAAATATTTCAGTTTATATTAAGGAAATCTTATTATATAAAATTGAAAGTTTCAAAGTTGTTAATTCACCTGATTGCGACACGTGTCAAGTCAAAGTTGGAAAATTTTAAAATCGATTAATAAAAATAAAAATCTGAAAATTTAATAACCGATTCATAATCTTAAAAGATAAAGTTACTAAAAATAAAATTAAAAAGTTGAAAAATTAAATTTATCCTAAAAGGAAAAATTAAATTTATCCTAAAAGGAAAAATTAATATAAAAAGGGAAAATACAGTCCTTAGTTTTTCCATTTAGATTAAGGAAATTAATCATAAAAGAAAAAGAATTCTAATTTCTCACCTCTATATAAACCACGATTTGGTAGTATGTGTCAATTACACACTAAAAAAAATAAAAGTCTAATAATCGTATCCAAAGCTATTTACTGTATCTATTCACCAAATTTTTTTTTCAAGATCTATATTTTCACGGGTGCTCTAATATTGTTTTCCATTCTTTCATCTTTAATTTTTTTCACATGTTATAAAATATTAAATTAAAAATCCGCATATATGCGGGTACTTATCTAGTTATTACATAAACAAAAATATGTGTCATATACTAAATACGATAGAACTAAAAAGTGAATTTAACGATGCTTTTTCGTAAAGCCATATATCGAAGACTCATGTGATGATATTGATAAGAAACATGTAAGGAGAAGAAAATACTTACATATTAACATGGAAAATGTTCATTTAGTTCTCCAACTATTTGCATCTGCAAATTAAATTTTCAACTATCGTATGTGCAGAATAATTACTCAACTCGTAGTTGACTTCGCAAAATCATGATAAAAATAGTCAACCGTTAACCTTGAAACGGCGAAACGTTAAATCTATTTATCTGTCGTTAGGCAAATTCTCATTTAATTTCCCAACTATTTAATATCTTTAACACTGTAATTTGTTAATAATTTCGAATTAAAAAAAGACTTTACTGTTGTAAGCTGCAACGAGAATGTTGAGTAACATGTTTACGAGATCTGAACAAAGTGCAAACAAGAAAAAAAAAGACAAAATGTGAAAATAATTGTTGTAATCAACACGACAAAGAGAACGAAAGCTAATAATGTATGAATCGTATATCACATTATGTAGTTTTTTGTAGTTGTGCTTTAGAACATAGGAAATACCTTTATCGTTGGATTTAGTATTGTATTGGTTGAGATTGTTCTTTTTTACATCAATTGGTTTAGATTGTTCAAAGCAATAACTCTAGAGATCATTGTCAAACTAGGTAGAAGATTGTGGAGTTACGGCAGTATTTAACAAATCTTTCAAAAAGATGTGTGCTGTTTTCCTATGGTCAGGTTCTCCAAACGTTACATCAAAGACCACAGTTGCTTGGGAAGATATTTGTGTATCAAAGAAAGAGGGTGGACTTGGTATCCGAAGAATGTATGACACGGCTCGGGTTTTTCTCTCAAGCTGATATGGTTATTTTTTGAGAACTCCGGCTCTCTATGGGTAAATTGGACCTGAGAATACCTCCTTCGATATTCAACGTTCTGGGATATATCTGAAAAAACGACTAAGGGATCTTGGATTTGGCGTAAGCTTTTGAAAATGAGACCTCTAGCTCAAACATTCATTCGCTCGGAGGTAGGAGATGGAACCTCTACATCTTTTTGGTTTGACCATTGGCTCCCAATTGGTCCTCTCATGACAATCACGGGAGACATCGGTACAAGAATTCTGGGAATCTCTCGGAATGCTACGGTCTCCGAAGCTACGGATGGATCTCGATGGTTAATACGTCGTAGTCGAGGACAGCACATGCATGAATTGCTTAACCAAATCAGAGCGGCTCCAATCCCGAGTCCAGAATTGGGTGAGGATCATCGGACATGGAAACACAACCATGATAATTATTCAAGTAAGTTCTTCTCTTCCAAAACTTGGAACCTGATTCGCGGCCAGGGTGAGAAAGTAGACTGGTATGGAATGGTGTGGTTTAAGCAAGCAATTCCTAGACATTCATTCATCACTTGGTTAGCAATTCATGATAGATTGGCTACGGGTGAACGTTGTCGTCAATGGGGAATAGAACAACATTGTGTGTTATGCGGAGAGCCAAATGAAAGTCGAGATCATCTTCTTTTTTTGCTGCTCTTCCTCATTCACAGTTTAGTCGCTCCTTGTATCTCCCCTCCTAGGTGCTAGGCTAAACCCAGATTGGCAAACCACACTGAACTCGATCAAACGTAACAGGCTAAGCAAAGTGGACGCGACAATTCTACGTTTGCTATTCCAAGGATCAATATATGCAATATGGAAGGAACGAAACGAGAGACGTCATCAAGGTAAATATCTCCCTCCACAAATCATTGCTCACTCCATTCGCAAGGGACTAACGAATACGCTGATCGCTATCCAACAAACATCAAAATCTGGAGACATATTGATACGTTGGAATACAATCCTTTGAATGCAAGAAAAAGGTGATCTCCAAGTCTAGCAGCTCCTTACCATTTCCAATCTTCAGCTTCCATTTCCTTTATGCTCTGTTTTATGCTCTGTATTATGCTCTATATTACTAGTTTCGAAAAACACTAGTTCAAGTCTTTAACTTGCAGCACTTCCCAATTTTTGTAAATTTTTTTTTGATGTCTAATAATAATAACATTCCATCAAAAAAAAAAAAATCTTTCAAAAAACTTCTTCTCGTTCGCTTTGTTTATATCGGCCCACAAGAATGAAGCCATTTAAACCTATTTTGTATGCCGACTCATATCCTCATTTTCTTATAACTATATTTCAAATTCAATAAAAAAATGGAGAAGAAACAAATTATGTAATTCCAACATGTAAAAGAGTAAAAGCAATGTATAGAAACCGGAACTGGAAATCTTAAATGGAATATCTTATTGATGATCATGTAAAATCAAGTCAGCTTAGCATCCCTTATTTATTAATTAAGAATGACTGGAAAAAAAACATTGGTTTCATGTGTGATTTACAAATATGTCATTGCTGAGGTGTCATCAATATAGAGTTGCTCAAGACTTTTATAAAAAAAGGTTTAACTTACTAGAATAATTACATTAGTGGCATTCATATTAAACTATTGCATAATCCCCTATATATTAATTGAGAAGGATTGTTAAAAAATAACTTTGGCTTGACATATGATTTACAGTTGTGCCATGCTGACGTGTCATCACGATAAAGCTTCTCAAGACATTTCTCAAAAAATGTTTAACTTACTAGAATAATTACATTCATGTCATTCACACTAAACTTATGCATACTCAAATAAATTTCATTATGATATTTAATATACATTGTTAAAATTAATACTAGTTTATAAGTTATTTCATTTTCTAAAATAAAAATTTTATCTACGAGTTTTTTTTTATATTCGAATTATATTGCTTCGTTTTTGAGATTTTATTTTTTATTGTGATAAATATTATTTTTACAAGTTTCATGTTTACTTGCTCAATTTTTTTTTTTTGTTGCAAAATCTCTTAGTTATATTTCATTTCATACAAATTTTTGTATATTCAAATTCAAATTATAATATGAAATCTAGCATTCATATCATTGAGATATAAATCGTATAATATAGTTTGATGCTAATGGTTTCATCAAACTATATTTTAATTTGATATAGTTTGATGCTAATATAGTTTGATGCTAATGGTCTCATCAAACACATGTACTAACAGATATTCACGTCACAAATTTGAAATTCGAATTCAAAATGGATTAAATTGTTTTGAGATTACCATTTATTTTGCATATTCAAATTCAAATCATATTAAATTTCATATTCAAATATAATCATATAAAATTGCATATTCAAATTCAAATCAAATTAAATTGCATATTCAAATCTAATCATAATAAATTGTGATTTACAAATCAAATTGCAATAAAAACGAGATTTTCATGGAAAAAAAGTTTTCGTGGCAAGAGTGATTTTCGCTATTAGTAATTTTTGTGGAAAAAAATATTTTCACTACTGATTATTAAAAACTAAATACAAAATTACGTTATATGATTGACGAGACAGTTGATTTTGAATTCTCATTCATATATTCTTAATAAGTGAGAAACCCTTAATTTGAGCACTATATAACACTATTTTGCATAATCATTTCATTCATCAATTACACAATATCATTAACACACAAACTCCATCAAATTTAAACAATGTATATTATATTATCGTGGCTCAAATGGTTTACAAAAGACATATATATTAGATTCAGAATTTTAAATTCTTATGTTCCATGTTATCATTTTAAACTCGAATATTACAAAATTTTCATAGATATCTCACTCCGTGCAAGGCGCGAATTACTATGTAGTTAATTTAATAAGTTAAGTTCAAAGCTTAGCCGTTTGATTGTTTTGAGCCGTTCTTTTTAGTATGGAGATAGACACCAGCCTAGAAATAAACGGAAAAAAATAGGAGGCACAAACTCTAAAAGACATCGATTTTTTAATTGCTAGTTTATTAAATGGTAGTAGTATACACGATGACATCAAAAGTCAGAGCTGATCAGTCAATGACTGTTTATTTTTTGAAGAAAATGTGAAAACTGCGTACGCCGTAGGATCCTAACCCTGTTTTCATTTTTAGCCAATACTTAACCAAATTTTAGCCAGATTATTTTTAACAATTTTTTTTAACTTTTTCGCGTTTGATTCGAATCAGAGAAGTCAATTTTTGCCAGCATAAGCGAATCAACAGAATACTTGAATTAATTAAAACGAGGTTCTAGTACATTTGTTAAGTTCGTTAATAAGCTATTACAACATGTAAACTAGACCGGCTACCCAACATAACCATCCATCCAATCCAGCCAAAGTCTTGCGATCTAATCAGCCATCACAAATACCGTTTCGGCTAAATTCAGAATCTGCATCCAAAAATGGAGGCATAAGCAACATAATTGTTTAGTGAGAGCGGTCATCCCGTCTCACCGAACCATATTCAGAAATCGCAACAAGCAACAACACATAGTCCAGAAATATGCTTATCATGACAGAAAACTAGCCGAGCATGATCACCCACGCTTACCGACCAATCCCGGTCTAGATTGCCGATAAGGTGGATCGATCACCACGGTTAGCCAGCAGAAGAACATGACAAGCAATATGTGCAACAATACAAACAATCAGAACTAAGTATCTATGCATAAAATGACCCAAACTAATGGTCACAGTCACGCACTCACTTTTGATTTCCCTCGGATTTGGTTAGAACGTTCTAATCCTCTTGCCGCGTTTGGATCGGTCGATATCACTCGGACAGATTTCCCTCTCTCGGCAAGAATAAGATTCTCTCGGCTATAATTGAATTCCTCTCAGCTAACTTCTCTCGGATTTTCTCTCAATCTTTCAGAGTTCTTGGTCGGGCGAAAGAGAAATAATGAGCCAAAAGTCTTATTTAAATAGACAAATGCTTGTTTCCCCAAGAAATAATTGTTCATGCGGTTTTATTTGATCAATCAAATCAGTAACTGCTTCCACGCGTTTCTTTTTCTACGAGAAACCGTTCATAACCGCCCACGATCACATTTCTGCGCTTCCTCAGCTAAAACTGCCCACACGTGTCTAATTTCGTCGGCCAAAAACCGTTCCTGCGAGTTTGCTCGTTTAATCAGACTGATAACCGCTCCCGCGCATTTTCCACCAAGCGCTTAAGTCAGATAACCGTTCCCGCTTACTTTCTTCTTGCGGATCGATCAACTTTCCCCGATAACTGCCCACCAACCCTGTCTGAGGCCGACACATGATGTCTGGTTCCGACCAGCCTTGTCCAAATTCCGACCAAGTCCCAAAAAATTCGAACAGCTGATTTTAGCTGGCTAAACTTTCGAAAATCACAGCCATCTGATTTTAGCTCGGTAAAAACTCGACCAGCTCGACGAAAGTCCGTTCCAGCTCGGCAACCACCCGAACTGACTGATTTTCCCCGGCTAAACATAATTTCTCCCGAAACACTTAGTCTTTCCTTGACATCCGGATTCCCTTAGCCGTTTTCCAACTTTCCCTCAGAAACCTCTTTAATTTGTCCCATTTCTTCTCGGCAAGACTCATTCATGCCTTAACTAATTTCCCCCGTTTGGCAGATTTGCGGAACACGGGTGTTACAACTCTCCCCCAATTATGACTAGATTCGTCCTCGAATCTTTCTTCTTCTTCGGCTTTTCCGTCAACTTTGGTTGCTTCTTAAATCACTTAGGGAATTTTTTTTTCATCCGTTCTTCTGGTTCCCATGTTGTATCCTCTTCCCCTTCGCAATCTCAGACAACTTAGATCATTTTGATCTTCTTTCGACCGGCTTATTTCACTCTTTTTCCCACAATCCAAACTGGTCTTCCCTCAATAGTCCAGTTTTCTTGTAAGTCTGGTGGTGGATCCGCGGTAACTCTTTCCCCATGAGTTATGCATTTCCTTACCAATAATACGTGGAAAAAATTATGGAATGCTTCCAATACTGGTGGCAACTCCAACTTATAAGCCACTAGTCCAATCCTTTCCATAATCTTATACGGTCTCATGTACCTTGGCTTCAATTTCCCGGATAACTCAGCTCGATCTTTACCCTTGTTGATCACCATCTTGACGTAAACTAGATCTCCCACTTGGAATTCCAATTCTTTCCAGCGCTTATCAGCATATTTCTTTTATCGATTCTGAGCTCTTTCATCTTGAGTTTCAACACCCTCATTCTTTCAGTTGTTTCCTCCACAAAGTCTCGGCCATAGATACTCCGCTCCCCCACTTGGGTCCAACATAGCGGTGTACGACATGGCCGTCCATACAACACTTCATAAGGCAACATCCCAATACTAGCTTGGTAGCTATTATTGTGGGAAAACTCAGCTAAAGGCAAGTAATCCTTCCATCTCCCGCCCCAATCCAGAACACAAGCTCGCAACAAATCCTCAAGTGTTATGATTGTTCTATCGGACATTCCATCTGTTTCCGGGTGATATGTTGTACTCATATGGACTCTTGTCCCAAAACGCTTCTGAAGTGCTTTCCATAAAGCCGATGCAAACCCCGAGTCTCGATTAAAAACTATACTCGTCGGCACTCTATGCAACTTAACAATCTGCTCCACATACAACTTTGCAAGTCCCTCGGCCTTGTCATGCATGTTGATTGCAAGGAAGTGAGCAGACTTCATCAGTCTATCGACTATAACCCAGATCGAGTCCATCTTGCCACACATTGGCAATCCGGTCACAAAATCCATTGTGATCATGTCCCATTTCCACTCTGGAATGGGTAAGCTCTGCAACAGCCCACTCGGAACTTGGTGT
Source organism: Eutrema heterophyllum (assembly GCA_002933915.1). Taxonomy (NCBI): domain Eukaryota; kingdom Viridiplantae; phylum Streptophyta; class Magnoliopsida; order Brassicales; family Brassicaceae; genus Eutrema; species Eutrema heterophyllum. The sequence goes on from PKMM01056681.1 coordinate 521,927, forward strand.
TCAATCTTAACCATCTAGCAAGTCTGTTATCCAGCAACCCACTTAGCCACATCTCGCTTCATCCCAACCCACTGATAGTAGCGCTTCAAATCCCGATACATCTTGGTCGACCCTAGGTGAATCGCAAACTTAGAATGGTGAACTTCCTTAAGAATTTCTTCCCTCAGTTCCTTGTCATTCGGAACACACACTCGGCCATTAACCAGAATTGTCCCATTATTCGAAGTATGATATTCCACCTTATCATTCTTCGCCAACTTGATGAGACCCAAGCGTAAGCTATTACCTTCCCCTACTGCATTAGGTCCCATCCCAAGCCCATCCGTGATGCATCTGTGTAAACCACATAAGGCTGACCAGGCTCAGGCAAAGCCAAAACCGGAGTACTCGTAAGCATTTCCTTCAGCTTAGAGAAACTCTTCTCACAATCTGCCGACCACACATACTGCACGTCTTTCCCAGTTAGCCGAATCATTGGATGAGCCATGCTCGCAAAGCCTTTAACAAACCGTCGGTAATACCCGGCTAAACAAAGGAAACTCCTTATTTCTGAGGCATTCGCATTTAGGCTAATCCGCAATTGCTTTGATCTTTTCCGGATCTACAGATACTCCTTTATCTGAGACCACATGCCCCAAAAATCCAATCTTCCTTTGCCAGAAGCTGCATTTGCTAAGCTTAGCATACAACTTATGTTCCCTCAGTCTATTCATCACCGTCTTGAGGTGAACCATGTGATCCTCTCGGTTCTTTGAGTATACCAGAATGTCATCTATGAAGATGATCACGAACTCGTCCAGGCAATCTCTAAAGACGTTGTTCATGAGCTTCATGAAAGCCGCATGAGCATTCGTCAGCCCAAAATGCATGACTACGAACTCAAAGTGACCATACCTTGTCCGGAAGGCAGTCTTGACATCCGACTCTTCTATTGGAATCTGATGGTAACCTGAAGCCAGATCGATCTTAGAGAACCAAGTAGCACCTCGGAGTTGATCCGGCAACTCATCTATCCTTAGAAGAGGGTACTTGTTCTTCACAGTAACTATGTTCAACCCGCGATAATCGATACAAAGCCGGAAACTCTCATCCTTCTTCTTAACAAACAACACCGGTGCGCCCCACGGTGAACTGCTTGGTCTCACAAACCCTTTCTCCATCAGCTCGCCCAACTATTTCTTTAACTTGGTCATCTCTGTCGGTGCCATCCGATATGGAGCCTTAGAAATCGGAGCCATTCCAGGCTCAAGCTCAATGGTGAACAGATCAGAACATGATGGTGGTAAACCAGTCAGCGCCTCAAACACATCCTCGAACTCATTTACCACCGGGATGCTACTCAAATCCGCATCCGGCCAAACTTTGGCGGTCGTGATTGTAGCCAGATACGCCTCACATCCCTTCTCAATCAATTGCTCAGCCTGAACTGTCGAGACAATCAGGCTTCCCGAGGTCGGTCTGATCCCTTAATACTCCAGGATTCCTTTCTCAGTCTCAAACCAAACTCTCCCACGATGACAGTCTAAGTGTGCATTGTACTTCCCGAGCCAATCCATCCCAAGGATCACATCATAGGACTTTACCTCACAGATCTCCAGATCCGCTGGCATGTTCACGGAGCCAATCATTACAGAAACATTCTGGACCTTCCCGAGGGTACACATGACATGTCCACCAGCTGCTTGGACCAAGCCAAAGTTATCCCCTGGTTCCTTGCGGAACCCACCCTTCCCAATCATATCCGGATTCACGAAGCAATTTGTTGCTCCGTAATCAAACAGAACATGGGTTGCCACACCATCCATGGCAAGGGTCCCTACACATTCACCTATAATGCTAAGACTACGCAACACGCAACACAATTTCACACCAAAATTTACTAAGGCAAGTGATAGGACTTACTAGTGATCGGGCGAGAACAATTTGGGTCGGCCACAATTTCCTCAGCCATTGCGTAGAGCCGCGGCATCACAGCCTGCCTCTTTGGCGGTGGCAGCATTGGCAATCCCTCACTTGGCCTCTTTCCAGATTGATGCACCATCTGTGTCACCTGCGGACAATTCGGCTTGAAATGTCCAGCTTCTCCACACTGATAACAACTTTTTCCCCATAACTGTTCCCTTGAGTTTTCCCCCTACGATCTTCCTCAAGACAATCACAAACCTTGTGGTCCATACTCCCACATCGGAGACATGCACCAGTCGTACGCCAACTTGAACCAGCATTGCCCTTCCCACTGGCCGATCCCACGTTGCGATTCGTATGTGGATTTCCCGAAGGAACATTCTTCTTATGCCCAATAGCATTACCAACCAGCATGGCTTCCTCAGCCAAAATAGACTCCAACTGAGCTGCTTTTTCCACCAACTCCGCGAAGGTGTCATAGTCTCGGATCTGACAGTGCTTACGGAACTCGACCCTTAGGACACACATGAACCGTTGAACTTGTCTCCTTTCGTTCATCAGATCCCGGCCAGTATACTTCTTTAGGCTGTTAAACTCAGCCTCGTACTCCCTCACCGTCTTTGTCCCTTGACGCAGATTAAAGAAAGCTGCATTCAACCGATCATGAGCTTCCGGTGGGAAATACTTAGCCCAGAACAGATCACAGAAATCCTCCCACGAGATCACTATGTTCCTCGGTTGAACAGACACACCACGCCACCAAGTATGTGCGTCACCTTCCAGGTAGTGCACGACAATGTCCTTCTTGTAGTGCTCAGGGCAACAGATGGATTCAAAGTTCCTCTCCAACCGGTCTATCCAGCCATTCGCCTCAATGGGCTTTGTTCCGCCGGAGAAAGACCTTGTTCCCAGCTTCTGCATGTGATCCATCACCTTCAGGTAAGATGGGATCCTCGGATTGAAGTTCTCTTCCCCAACTTCCACAACAGGTCGAATCACTGGTTGCACGACTGGCGGTGGTGCCACAGGAGTAGCCACAACAGCCGGCAGTCTCGCCAACACTTGAGTTAGCAATCCCAGAACTGCTTCCAGTCCCACTGGAGCAGCACCAACATTCCCATTGGCCGCAACAGCATTCAGATTCGCCGCATTGGCCCCATTCTCAGCAATCTCCTCAACTGGATTTTCCCCGTTGTTCACACCAGAGTTATCATCCTCAACTCACCTTTTACGGTTACCTCTTGCCATCTGCAATGACGAGAACAGGTTTTACTAAGTTAGCCGGCAAACTAACTTAGACAATCATCATAGAAAATCATAACTTAGGCAAACTAGGCATTGGTAGGATGGATGTACCCACTAACCCACTTATGTTAGAATATGTCCTAGAACCGACCACGCTCTGATACCAACTTGTAGCACCCTAACCCGGTTTTCATTTTTAGCCAACACTTAGCCAAAATTTAGCCGGATTATTTTTAACAATTTCTTAACTTTTTCGGGTTTGATTCGGATCAGACAAGTCATTTTTTGTGAGTATAAGTGATATATGCATAATTTACACCCTTTTAGCATGCATTTAACTTAGCATTTTAGGTCTCATGCATGTGTTTTTCATAGTTTTTTTAGTGTTTTGGTCTAAATTAGGCTTTAGTTAGTGTACATTAGGTCCTAGTGAGTCTTGCATTCATTTGGATTTTTTTCTAGGTGTTTGGAGACATATTGAAGATGTTTGGAGTAATGGAGCAAAAGAGCATGCAAGGATCATTCCGAAGCGTCTTAAAGATCCGGAAGAACGAAGGGGTTCCGGTCAGATTCAGCTTCACTGGTGTTCATCAAAGTTGTAGCCAGATGAATTAGCTGTCTACTATAGGTGATTTTAGGCGATTCAGACATGTATTCCAGGAGATATTACGATTTTACCGAAGGTGTGTCCGTCTAGCCGCAAGATTAAAGACAAACGCCGACCAGCACCAGACCGGTACAACTGGGTCAGTACTACAATAGGGACCAGTACCGACCAGAAGTCCGTCTTAGTACCGATCCACTCCTGGTCGGTACAAAGCCAAAATCCTCTCCATACCGACCATCATTCACCCGGCGTGCATCCTTCGTCTACAACAACCTGCTCGGCATGCATCTTCAAAGACCAGTACCGGCCTGTCTTGGTGCGGTACAACTTTCTCGGTACTGGGGCAGAGATTAATACCGACCCAGGTCACTCCCCATACCGACCAAAACCCATCAGGTACAAGTCCAAATCCGTCCGCATCGAAGCCAGCCAAAGTGACTGAAAGATCAGGCCAAATGAACAACTTACGTTCGGATTTAGTTTCAGAAGTCTTCATAGAAGTTGTAGGTAATCGCGTTATCTGTCTTCTGGAGGTGGTTTGAAGTCATTCTGAGTGGTGTTTTGAAAGATACATCAGATTTAGCAGGGACATGTCCGTCTGGCGCCCAAACGAGTTATGCTTAGAGATTAATACCTACCCACTTGTACCGACCCAAACCTAGTCGGTACAGACCACTCAGACCCAGATCCGACTAGGTCAATACCCGGTTTGTCCCGGTTTATCCCGGGTCTACCTGGTTCGCCCAAAAACCATTTAAATACTTGCAAAAACCTAATTTTAGGTGGATCTCATTTTCTATCTAGTTTTTATGCTTTCTTTTCTCTTTTTCTTTGGCAAAAAATCTCCTTTTAGGGTTCTTAGATTTTTGTAAGAGACATCTTGAGTTTTTATGCAATCTAAAGTTTAGGTTTCTTAATCTCTCTAATCTCTCTCCTCATTAATCATCTAAGCATGAGATTTAACATCTTCTTCATGGAATGTGTTGGGTTCCTCATGATTAGTGAGTACTCCCTATGGATCAGTTGGGTTTGGTAGATTAAGGGAATTCTTTTGTTAATCTTTGATGTCTAGGTCCTAATTATCTTGTTTCCTTTCTTATTTAGTACTTATAATGCTAGATTAGGCTAGAGATAGTTAATCTAGATATTAGGGAATTTTATGCACACAAGGTGTTTGATGAAATTTCTCAATGAACTAAATAAGAGATTTTCACACTTAACTCATGAGAATGATTGTCTAAGATGAATTTTGGCTAATGGAACTTGTGTTTAATGCTTGCTAATTAGTTTTTCACAAATGAGAATTTGGTCTTGATTGGGTAATTAGTGAAGTGATTAATGCTAAAAGATTATATTAATTTTGATTAGTATTCTAGGCTTAAGGAAATGCACTTGTGTGATTGAATAGACATCATTGCTTAGCTTAAGTAATTTCTTGCATTCATAGTGTGTTGTTCTTTGTGCCTCCTTGGATTGATCCTCAAGTGCTACAGCGATAACATTTGGGTAATTGGTATTAGATACCAAATATCCATTATCAATTTGGCGCCGTTGCCGGGGAGGCAATAGCAATAACCATTAGGATTTAGATTTTGCTTGAGACTAAGCTTTTGTCTACACTATGTTAATGCATATCGCTAAGTGCATGCATCTTGTTGACATGATGAATTTTCTTTTATTTATTGTTACTAATTTGTCTTCCTTAGTTTTATTGTGCTTTCAAAGGTACCAAAATCAAAAGAAGAAAAGAAGAGAAATGGGAAGACAAGATCAATTGAGGTGTTTGAGGTGGTCAATCAAAAAAACATACTTGAAGATCTACAACCTCAAGAGGTGGATGACCAAAGAAGCATTCCTCACGCTCCAAAACCTCAAGAAATGCCACAACCTCAAGAATTGGCATCAAGTCCGACCCAAGCTCCAAAGAACAAGCCAATAATTGGAAGCTTTGACACTCCTTGTTGTCGTGGATTGAGATATGGAATCCACGCTCCTCCAATTGAAGTCAAGGCCTATGAGATCAAAGCAAGCTTGGTTAGGTTGATTCAAGAGTCTAGGTTCTTGGGGACGGAAGTGGAGAATCCCTATGATCATTTGGACTCCTTTGAGAGGTTGTGTGACACATTTGGGATTGGAGGAGTGCCCCATGAGAGTATCAAGCTCATCTTGTTTCCATTTTCTCTTGGAGAAAAAGCAAGCCAATGGGAGAGACCATTACCATCTCACTTTGTCAATTCTTGGGATGATTGCAAAGAGATCTTCCTTTACAAGTTCTACCCCACGCAAAGAACGATCCAAACTAGGAATGACATCTTGAGCTTCAAACAAAGCATCCATGAGACCTTTCATGAGGCATGGGAAAGAATTAAAGGATACACTCGAGATTGTCCCCATCATGGGTTCAAGAAAGAAGCCATTCTTAGCATCTCTTATTGGGGAGTTGATAAAGAGCATAAATGGACCTTGAATATGGCTAGCAAAGGGCGTTTTACAAACCTCACCGTGGATCAAGGCGAGCTACGTGTGGAGAACTTAGCCCAAAGCAAAGAGAACTATGGTGATGAGTATGCTCGGGCTACAAGGACCACGAGTGCTAATGAGGAGCGAAGGAGGACTAAGGAAATAAAGTCTCTAAACGAAAGAATGGAGAAGCAATCCACAATGATAGACAAGCTCATCAATGCCTCTCTAAAATTAGTTCACTTTGATGGAGATTTTGATGCCACTACACGGTTTGAAGATGATAATGTCAATTCGGGTACACAACAAGACCTTAAAATGAAAGGCATGCTTCAACAACTCTTAACCGGGTAAGCTAATAGAGCAAATAAGTTGAATAAGATGGTGGCCGAGATTCATGACAAGGTTGGTTGCTCTTATGATGATCTACACCATAAGTTTGAAGCCCTATCTTCTAGGATCAAGCATTTAGATCATCACATGCTCAAAGGAAAAATTGATGAGAGCCAAATGAAGCCTTGTAATGTTATCTTCTCAAGGGAGGAGCATTTAATTGATGAGAACGAGGAGTCTCTAATAGAGATTGAGGAAATCCTCCATGGCTCTCAATATGAAGAATCGATGGTTGCTAGAAAGGAGAAGGTTGAGGAACAAGCCGTGGTATTGAAGACGATTAATGAGCATGAAAAGGCAATTGAAGAGATCTCTAACCCTTTCTATGGTCCTAAGGTCGATGTTAGAGAGGTGATGGTTTACAAGGATGACGAAGTTCAAGCTCAAAGAGTCGAGTATGTGGTTAGTTATACGATAATGGATTTGGCTCCACCCCCAAAAGCTTGTGAAAATGAGGAATAATCTCATGAAGAGGAAACTTTGGGTTATGGTAATGTTGAAGAAGCTTTAGCATTGGATGGAGCTTTTTTGGAATCTCTTTTCTCTACCACCATGGAGAGAGAGAAAGAAAGTACCAAGGGTCAAGAGAAGGTGAAGGCACTAAGACCAAGAAGAAGAAACCCAATGATAACTACTCTCCCACCCTTGAAACATCTTCTCACACAATGACACTCATACCTTGGAGGTATGATGATGGAGCCATTGAGTACAAGGTGAAGTGTAAAGGAAGATGTAAGCCCTTTTCCAAGGTTAAAGCGTTCCTCACCACCGAGCTTAAGGAGAAAGGTCCAAAGGGTCTTCAGGAGGCCATGAGCAAAGTGCTTAAGCTTGAGCTCAAGGATCCACCAAGGAGTGCCAACACTCCTCTCACACCAGCCTAAAAGGGTAACCAAAGTCAAACTTAGTGACTTTAAACAAAGTGCACTTGGGAGACATTCTCATGTTTATCTTTGTAAATACTTTCTATCTTTTTAAGTGCTTTTTGATGTTTTTGTTAAGTGGTTGCAAGGTTCTTGATGGTAGCAAGGTCGTGGCAAGGCATAACGATGTTTAGTGTTTTCAAAGCTCTCCATCCTCTCCATTCCCTCCATTCACATAGGACCACTCCTCCATTGTAAGTAGCTCTTTCCATTTGAGTCTTTGCATTTAATCTTTTGTTTTGGGTTTCTTCCTTAAAATTATTTCACACCGGGATCGTGTGATTTAAGTTTGGGGGAGGGACCGGTATCTAACCATGTGTTTTGTGTTCTTATTTTGAATTTTTGCATCTTGAGTCCCATGCATATCATGCATTCGCAAAAATCGAAAATATTTTGAAAAATTTTGGAACACCAAAAGAAATCATCTAGTTGCATTTCATATGTAGGATTCAGTCTAGTGTTCATATAGGTTGCATTGCATGTGCATTGGGAGCAATGATGTAATTTCCTTGTAGAGTATCATTTTAAGGGTTTGGTTCAACGCCCTAGTTGTTAGTTGTTTGATGTTTTTAATTGAGTTTGAAATCAACGATGAACCTTATTTTGATCTCGTGTTTCAATTCTAAAGTCTTAGATAAAGCAAGTTGTCAATTGAGTCCAACCCTACTTAAGTGAGAACCTTAATTTTGACACTTTAATTATCATGGTTGTGCATGTCATAGTGGATTCATGGATACTGATACACATATTTGGGCTATTTTCCTCCTTTTACCACTCTTTGTTAGCTCAAATAGCTGGTTTCCATCATTGAAACGGTTAACCTTTCCCATAACCCAACCGTCCTTCAAGCCAAAACTGTTTGTGAGTGACGTGAGGCCTTTTCCGAATCAACTAGGCAAAAAGTGTTGAGTTTAGAACGACTAGGAGAAGCTTCCATGTAGAGCTAGCTCAAATTCAAAGGGCTAGACATAGGATAGGGCTAGATAGGATGGGAGTTTGGGGATGAAGAAAAGAAAGAGAGTGTGGAACATGGGAAGAGATCGGGAGAAGAAGTAGGGGATAAGCAAATGCTTGAAATGGTTGGCAAGAAAAGTGTTGGAATAGCTCTAAGTAACAAGGAAAAGTAGTCTCTAGCTTTTAAAGGAAAGAAAAGGAGCAAAAAAATGGCTAAAGTGCAAAAAAATGAAGTAAGGGAGACTAAAGAAAGTAAAAGAAGAGCTAAGTAAAAGAAAGTGTTGAAAGCCAAGCCATTTGGTGAAGAAGGAAATCCCCTAAATGCTTAAGTGAAAGAGAAATGGTGAGAGGATATGGGTAATGAAGGCAAACGGCCTTGTGAAAAGGGTAGCTTAGGAGGATCATCATTGGGGTTTAGAAATTAGGAGTTAAGATCGATATGAGGCATTGGGTAGATGGAAGTCATCTTTGTATGCATCTATTGGGCTTTACTCTTAGCATTTTGCATTAGTTGATTCTTTTTTAGAGATCCCCTTGCTTGGAAACCGCTACTTATATTGAGATCATCTTTATCTCAAAACCATCCTAAAGCCAAATGAATTCACTTGTCTTGCATGAACATGATTCACATAGATCCATTAATGAATGTCAAAAGGTTGGATGATAGGAATGCTTGTGTAGGTTGAGGCTTGGGTTTGATTCATGTAGGGAAGGATATGGCTAACTCCTTTTGAGTAGACTTGCTTGATTGCATCCTAGAACTAGCAACTTGGACGTTGAGCTTTGAATTCTTTCAATGATACTTTTGGATTCTAGCTCCCATCTTCAAACCTCTCTCTCTTCTTGTTCTTGTTTGTTTGCTTGAGAACAAGCAAATGACTAAGTTTGGGGGAGTTGATATATGCATAATTTACACCCTTTTAGCATGCATTTAACTTAGCATTTTAGGTCTCATGCATGTGTTTTTCATAGCTTTCTTAGTGTTTTGGTCTACATTAGGCTTTAGTTAGTGTACATTAGGTCCTAGTGAGTCTTGAATTCATTTGGAGTATTTTCTAGGTGTTTGGAGACATATTGAAGATGTTTGGAGTAATGGAGCAAAAGAGCGTGCAAGGATCATTCTGAAGCATCTTAAAGATCCGGCAGAACGAAGGGGTTCCGGTCAGATTCAGCTTCACTTGTCTTCATGAAAGTTGTAACCAGATGAGTTAGCTGTCTACTATAGGTGACTTTAGGTGATTCTAACATGTATTCCAGGAGATATCGCGATTTTACCAAAGGTGTATCCGTCTGGCCGCGAGATTAAAGACCAACGCCGGCCAGCACCAGACCAGTACAACTGGGTCGGTACTACAACAGGGACCAGTACCGACCAGAAGCCCTTCTCAGTACCGATCCACTCCTGGTTGGTACAAAGCCAAAATCCTCTCCATACCGACCATCATTCACCCGGCGTGCATCCTTCGTCTACAACAACCTGCTCGGCATGCATCTTCAAAGACCAGTACCGACCTGTCTTGGTGCGGTACAACTTGCTTGGTACTGGGGCAGAGATTAATACTGACCTAGGTCACTCCCCATACCGACCAAAACCCATCAGGTACAAGTCCAAATCCGTCATCATCGAAGCCAGCCAAAGTGACTGAAAGATCAGGCCAAATGAACAACTTACGTTCGGATTTAGCTTTGGAAGTCTTCATAGAAGTTGTCGATAATCGAGTTAGTTGTCTTCTGGAGGTGGTTTGAAGTCATTATGAGTGGTTTTTTGAAAGATACATCAGATTTGGCAGGGACATATCCGTCTGGCGCCCAAACAAGTTATGCTCAGAGATTAATACCGACCCACTTGTACCGACCCAAACCTGGTCGGTACAGACCACTCAGACCCAAATCCGACTGGGTTAATACCCGGTTTGTCCCGGGTTAACCCAGTTCGCCCAAAAACCATTTAAATACTTGCAAAAACCTAATTTTATGGGGGATCTCATTTTCTATCTAGTTTTTATGCTTTCTTTTCTCTTTTTCTTTGGCAACAAAATCTCCTTTTAGGGTTCTTAGATTTTTGTAAGAGACATCTTGAGTTTTTATGCAATCTAAAGTTTAGGTTTCTTAATCTCTCTAATCTCTCTCCTCATTAATCATCTAAGCATGAGATTTAACATCTTCTTCATGGTATGTGTTGGGTTCCTCATGATTAGTGAGTACTCCCTATGGATCAGTTGGGTTTGGTAGATTAAGGGAATTCTTTTGTTAATCTTTGATGTCTAGGTCCTAATTATCTTGTTTCCTTTCTTATTTAGTACTTATAATGCTAGATTAGGCTAGAGATAGTTAATCTAGATATTAGGGAATTTTATGCACACAAGGTGTTTGATGAAATTTCTCAATGAACTAAATAAGAGATTTTCACACTTAGCTCATGAGAATGATTGTCTAAGATGAATTTTGGCTAATGAAACTTATGTTTAATGCTTGCTAATTACTTTTTCAAAAATGAGAATTTGATCTTGATTGGATAATTAGTGAAGTGATTAGTGCTAAGAGATTAGATTAATCTTGATTAGTGTTCTAGGCTTAAGGAAATGCACTTGTGTGATTGTATAGACATCATTGCTTAGCTTAAGATTTCCCCCAAGTCAATTACCTTACCCAAAGATCCTCTTTTAATCATTGTCTTAGTCTTGTTTAGTGCTTGTTTACTTACTTGCTTTGTTTAATTATAATCATTAGGTTGCTAGAATTAAAACCAAAATCACCTTGTATGCTTAGCTTAAGTAATTTCTTGCATTCCTAGTGGGTTGTTCTTTGTGCCTCCTTGGATTGATCCCTAAGTGCTACAACGATAGCATTTGGGTAATTGGTATTGGATACTAAATATCCATTATCAATAAGCGAATCAATAGAATACTTGAATTAATTAAAACGAGGTTCTAGTACATTTGTTAAATTCGCTCATAAGCTATTACAGCATGTAAACTAGACCGACTACCCAACATAACCACCCATCCAATCCAGCCAAAGTCCCGCGATCTGATCAGCCATCACAAGTACTGTCTCGGCTAAATTCAGAATCTGCATCCAAAAATAGAGGCATAAGCAAAAGAATTGCTTAGTGAGAGCGGTCATTCCGTCTCACCAAACCATAATCAAAAATCGCAACAAGCAACAACACATAGTCCATAAATATGCTTATCATGATAGAAAACTAGCCGAGCATGATCACCCACGCTTACCGACCAATCCCGATCTAGATTGCCGATAAGGTGGATCGATCACCACGGTTAGCCAGCAGAATTACAAAACATGACAAGCAATATGCGCAACAATACAAGCAATCAGAACTAAGTATCTATGCATGAAACGACCCAGACTAATGGCCACGGTCACGCACTCACCTTTGATTTCCCTCGGATTTGGTTAGAACGTTCTGACCCTCTTCCCGCGTTCGGATCGGTCGATATCGCTCGGACAGATTTCCCTCTCTCGGCTCTCAGCTAGAATCGAATTCCTCTTGGCTAACTTCTCTCGGATTTTCTCTCAAACTTTCTCTCTCAATCTTTCAGAGTTCTTGGTCGCGCGAAAGAGAAATAATGAGCCAAAGGTCTTCTTTAAATAGACAAATGCTCGTTTCCCCGAGAAATAATTGTTCCTGCAGGTTTATTTGATCAATCAAATCAGTAACTGCTTCCGCGCGTTTCTTTTTCCCCGAGAAACCGTTTATAACCGCCCACGATCACATTTTTGCGCTTCCTCGGCTAAAACTGCCCACACGTGTCTAATTTCGTCGGCTAAAAGCCGTTCCCACGAGTTTACTCGTTCAATCAGACTGATAACTGCTCCCGCGCATTTTCCACCAAGCGCTTAAGTCAGATAACCGTTCCCGCTAATTTTCTTCCCGCGGATCGATCAACTTTTCCCGATAACTGCCCACCAACCCTGTCTGAACCCGACACAGGTTGTCTGGTTCCGACCAGCCTTGTCCAAATTCCGACCAAGTCCCGAAAAACTCGAACAACTGATTTTAGCTGGCTAAACTTCCGAAAATCACGGGCAGCTGATTTTAGCTTGGTAAAAACTCGACCAGCTCGACGAAAGTCCGTTCCAGCTCGGCAATCACACAAACTGACTGATTTTCCCTGGCTAAACACAATTTCTCCCGAAACACTTAGTCTTTCTTCGACATCCGAATTCCCTTAGCCATTTTCCAACTTTCCCTCAGAAACCCCTTTAATGTTTCTCATTTCTTCTCGACAAAACTCATTCCTACCTTAACCAATTTCCCCATTTGGCAGATTTGCGGAACACGGGTGTTACACGACCGCTCCCTTCATTAATACACATCTGAGCTAAATTAATTAGTCCAGAAACTCGAATATAAATTGTAAATTGTAGTAGTGTTGTATTGTTCAGATCTCTAGTCTCTAAATCGACTGTTGACTTTGTGTTTCGACATCCTGTAAGCTTGAGATTATCTCGTAATTTCTGCTTTAATTAATTTCAAATATACATACAAAGGCAATATCCGCAAACTACGGTGATTTATATATTCTACAAAAGTAGAAAATTGCGTGTGAACATAAAACACAGCGATATGGATTTATGGAGAGCATTTTGTTTTTTCAGTATAACCGTGAATTTGAATTAATTCCCATTAATAGATCGAATGCAAAAAACTATGATAGCAGGAAAAAAATTAGGGAAATTTTGTCAAATACACTATTTTGTTTTTAATTTTGAAAAATAACCTATCTTTTCATCTGTTAAACTAACTTTTGTTCATGCATGTAATGAGACAGTTATCCTAATTAAAATCTTAAAATAACATCTGATATTAATCTTGGATAAATATGTGGTATTTTTATTTAAATCTTTTTGAAATGTTTTAAAAATATTAATGGATTAACAAAAGAAGAAGAAAATCGATCATAAAATTAAAAAAAAAATCCTTGATCCACATTCAAAACCATGTGAATTGGCTTGAAACGATGACCCAAAATGATTAAATTAAGAGTTTCATACCATAATTCTATTACATTTAAATACTTTAGTCTTTCTTATAGATCTAACTTGCTTCTTTTTATATTAGAAGAGTGTAAAAGATATTTCATATTGTAAGGAAATACAATAGAGAAAAAATGAAAATGGAGACGAAAAGAAAAGGAAAGGATGAAGGAATCATGCCATGGATTTTGGAGAAAACTAAAGTCTCCAAACCAATTGCAAATAGTTTGGTTTGAACTAGAATCGTAAACGAATTGGTTTATCTTTTAATTTTGGCTTAATTTAACAAGTTTTAAGAAATAATTATACAATTAGTAATTTTTAAAGATAATCAATGATACGTTTTTATGACAAATGGTGACATTTTAATTATTTGTTTTTGTATAAATAAAAAATTGTTTGAACTTGTCTAAGGAAGGTTCCTCTGAGTTGCCCCATTTTTTTATATTTTGTTTTTTTAAGTAAAAATATGATTGATTTCGTTAATCATAACTTCATTATTTTATTTTATTTTGACGGCAACTTCTTAGTCTTTTTTTTATATAAAACTAGGACTTAACCCTCGTTAATTATATAGCGCGGATAATTTTTTTTAAGAAATTGTTTTGAAATTTAAGAAAATTTATTTTTATTTGAATTTTATAATATGTTTAACTCATGATTATAGATAGAGTTGTCAAACGGAATAATTTATCTATTTAACCCGTTTTGTAGTGGACTAAAATATTATCCCGCAAAACCTATAATCTTGAAAACATAACTCTAATATACACCGTTTAATGACTCTAGTTTGTGGTTAGTTCACGAACTCTTTAAAAAAATCATTTTTCTGTCTAACTTTTTATAAAATTAGTAAAATATTTTTTAATTTTTATTTTTGATATATATTCAAAAAAAAATATAATAAATTATAGTGAAAAATATATCAAGATTTTGAATAGATTTTGTTTTTGAATATATAAATTAGTTATTATTTTAATATATATAATATTAAAAATAATTAAGAACATAAATAGTAAATAATCTCTTTAATGATAAATAAACACTTTCCATATTATCATCAATAATTTTAAAATACAATTATATATTTTCCTATTTCAATTATCTTTTCTTATTTGTAATGTCATATGTAATAACTTACCAATGAACTCGGCTGCTTCTCCTCCACACTTATTTTTCTCCGTGCCTGCTCCGCATGCGCTTCGCGCGCCATTGGCGCTTTGCTCTCCTCTTATTCTTCATTGGACGGTTCGGTTCGGATGGACTTCGCCGTTCTTTCCCAACTAAAAAAGAAAAGGCTGTATCACATCGAGATGTCGATTCGTTTTCCGCGGATAGATCAGATATTGATGTAAGTAGTGAAAGAGGCGCGCCAACAAATAGGCTTGTTTTTGTTTATTTTCCCGCAGAATTCATTTTCAAAAAAAAAAATTTAATAATAATATAGAGATTGTAATAATCGTTAAAAAAATTGATCCTTGACTTTGTACTCGGACAGCCTATAAGCTTCAATTTGTCTCGTGATTTTTTCTATTTTAATAAATTTCATACGTATGATTTGTATATATGTGTACTACAATCGGCATTCAGAAACATACCGATCAAAATCTCTCATAGATCAATAATCTCTCTCGGCAAACACAAACACAATCACAATGGATTCAGATTCGGAGCCGAAGCTGATATCACTCATCTCTCAACTAATCTCTTTCGAAGAAGACACGACGGATTCGGGTTGGGAGACTAAGATGATATCACTCATGATTCAAGTAATCTCTGTGGTCAGCTCAATGGATTTGGAGTCGCAGCCGAAGCCGGAGTCGGAGCTCATGTCACTTGTTACTCAAGCAATCTCTGTCTTCAACTCCATGGATTTGGATTCCCAGCCGGAGCCGCTGTCGGAGCTCATATCAACCTTTACTCGAAAATTATCTATAGATTCGGATTCTGAGGCAATGCTGGATTCGGAGTTGTTGTCACTCTACTATGAAACATTCAAGCTCGATCTGAGGCCGGAGCTCATATCAATCATCCCGCAGATAGTCTCCCTATTCACCACTACGGATCCGGAGTTCACGCCACTCGTTACTAAAACATGGAGGCTCAAGTCGCCAGAGTCGGAGTTCATGTCACTCCTTTCTCAGATAGTGGCTCTCACTACATCGGTTTGGGATCTCTCATCGGAGGGAGACATATTGGAGTCTGCTCCTGCAGAGATCATATCACTCTTGAGTCAAATAATCTTTGTCGTCAGCTCTTTGGAGTTGGATTCGCAGCCGAAGCCGCAGACAATGGTCATGTCAGTCCTTACTCAAATAATCTCTGTCGCCAACTCTATATCAGATTCGGAACCGGAGTGGGAGTTCATATCACACGTGACTCAATTCATCGCTCTCATTCGCTCTATAGATCCGGAGGAGGAGATGTTACCGATGCAGCTCTTCGTACTCTTGGTTCATGCAACTTCTCATTTGTACTCTCTGGAGAATACCGATTCGGAGCTCAATTCACTCTATGATCAACTAATTTCTCTCGCCGTCGACCCTGAGGATTTGGAGCCGGAGGAAGAATGGGAGCTGGATCAGCTTATTTCTTTGTCCCCTCAGTTAAAAGTACGGCTTGTACAAGGAAAATTTCATGTGACTGGAAAAATTGAGCGGAAAAGCAAAGAAAAGGCGGAATGTCAACCCGAAAACCGGCAGAGAGTCTACTTAGCAGGAGGAAAAGACGCTACCCATTTTCTCTGCAAAGATTGCAATGGCGAGGACCATGAAGAATGCGAAAAGACTCCGGTTGAGGTCAAACATTTTCTTCATCTAAAACATTCTCTTCAACTTGTCTCGCAGAAGAAGACGTCTCAAGCCAGGAAATGCTTCTGTTGTGATGAAGATCTCCAGAAGTTATTTTATTATTGCGAGGCTTGCGATTTTGCTATGAATATAGCTTGTACGGATATACCACCAGTTTTATCGATAGACCATCCCAAGTGGCACAAGCATACACTTTCTCTGTTTCCAAGACGGGCTTTCTTAACTTGCAACGTTTGCGCCTTGGCCGATGCAAGCTCCCCTATCTATATGTGTCCCCCTTGTGATTTTGTGGTCCATCTCAGATGTATCAACTTACCACGTGTCATAAGGATATCTCGCCATCCCCATCGTATCTCTTTTACCCCTTCTTTTGACCAAGGAGATTGGTCTTGTGGTGTTTGTCGCAAGAAGATCGATAGTGATTACGGTGGTTATTCTTGCGTCAAAGACGGTTGTTCGTATGCGGCTCATTCAAGATGTTCCACACAAAGAAACGTGTGGGATGGCATAGAACTTGATGGAGTGCCAGAAGACATTGAAGAAGAAGTTGTTGAACCTTTTTTGCGAATAAGCGATGGAATCATACAGCATTTCACTCATCAACAACATCATTTGAGACTTGATGAGAACACGGGCGGAGATTACGATGACAATAACGAGTGTCAAGCATGCATCACGCCAATCTATTTCGGTAAATTCTACTCTTGTATGCAATGTGATTTCATTCTACACCAAACTTGTGCGAATCTTTCTCGAAAAATACATCACCCGATACATCCACATCTGCTCACTCTAGTGGGAGGATGTGATGGTGTTATGAAGTATGAGGATAACTGCTCAGCTTGTCCTTGGTCGTGCATAGCTGGTTTCTTCTATGAGTGCGATAAAGAAGGATGTAGTTTTAAGCTGCATGTGCAATGCGCCACAGTTTCTGAACCACTAGTCCAAGAAAGCCATAAGCAATCTTTATTTCTAACATCTAAACCAGGAGAGCAAAGAGCATGTTCGGTTTGCAGAGATGCAAGACTTGAATTCACAAATGAAACATTCAATTGCATTGAATGCGAATTTTCTTTGTGTTTTGGATGTGCTACTTTACCTCAAGAAGTGAGGTATAAGCATGATAAGCATATGCTCACTCTTTCTTATGGGGAGGAGACAAGTACCATGACGTATTGGTGTGAAGCTTGCGAGAGAAAAATAAATCCAAAGGAGCGGTTTTATAAGTGTGATGAGTATTGTTGTAACACCTTACACATTGAATGTCTGATTGGGAAGGACTTATACATTAAGCCTGATTCGTGTTTCTACGACATAGATGGAAGAAAGGTAGCTGTTCTGCCCAACAATCATATGTCTCGACCATTTTGCTTCGTCTGTAGGAAGCGATGTCCATACAAAATAGTGTTGCAGACTAGTCTAATAAACTTTTGCTCCATGTTTTGTATAGTCGGATTTTTGACCAAATAGCTTAATGGTCATTGCTTTTGTTGTTATTAAGAAATAATATTATTGAGTTTGTATTTTGTTATATTGGTTAGTCAAACACCGATATGTCCAATATTGTTGTGAGATATCAGTGGTGAACGAGTTTTTTCTTCTTCTTTTTTATTGATATTGGTTTCCTCTCTAATGGCCAGGTTATGCTCCTATCAGCTTCCATTTTTCGGGATTTGATCGCGGCACATAACTAACATTGCATTGTTCTTGGTTATCTCATTTAGATTTGTTTCCTTGTGTTGTGTATTTCTGATCTGGATTTATTCTCCATTTTGGTTTTCTTAATGTGTTTTAATTTTTATGCCCTCTCTGAGAATTACCAGGAGAAAAGGTTTGCTAAATAAATAGGTGATCTTGAGAAAGATACAGAATTCAGTTGAGAGTCTTGGCTCAAAACTATCCCGTTACACCCGTATGATATATGCTTTGAAAGCATAGAGAAATGTCATCAAGTATTGCAACATACTTGATCTCCATAGGTTTACTTGATGTCATTTCTCTATGCTTGAGGCAATCAAAGATTTCTGGCATGTTGATGATAGCACAATCGTGTTGTGGCTGACAAGACTTGTGGTAACATCTCAAACGGCTTGGGCCAAACCTCATTGTTAATTTCTTCAACTATCCAATGGCAAACCGATTTTGATGAGCGGAATTGAAACAGGGAACATATTGAATTTCAATGTTGGAGCCACGGTGATTTAGACATACCTCGTAGTTTCTGGAGTCTACTGGCTGGGCAACATGTTTTACTGGAAAGAGAAGGCAAGAAGGAAGAAGAACACTCATTTATTCCGCAAAATGTACCTATATAAACACTGTATAGATTAGCATCAAGAAGAAACAGAATTTGTAAGAATGAATCACTTCTTCGATACATTTTCTTGTTGTTCTTTAAGTACAGTCTCAGAATCTGCTGGGGAATGAAAGTTTCTTGTGAAATCTTCTGTACTTGTACTGGTTATGCAGCTTGATAGTGATGAATACAAAAATCACTAATATCAACTACTATAAATGTATGAAATGATCAAAGACACATTATTATGTTAACATACATGGCAAACATTCAAAGAACCCTCTCTTTCTCTCTCTCTCCTCTCTGTTAAAAGAGAATCAATCAGACGGTTGATCTGTATTCAAAACTTGTTCCCGGTTCTTCAGTGGATGGGAAAGCCTCCAGTCCAGTTACCATGGCTGTAGGAGGGCCACGACGACATCTCTGCTGCATCTCATCAATAGCTTCAGATGGTCTAGTGAACCGCAGAGACGGTTCCTGACCCATCCCTTTATCCCGAGCTGCTCTGCGTTCTCAACAGTCCAGTTCCTGTAGTACACTCCCTGTACTCTTCCCTTTATCACCACCCTCACCTGCACCAACATCGACATCTTCAATCCATTTTACCAGAGAACCAATATAAATTCGATGCTTAAATCAAAGCTTTGAATGTTTACTGGATATCTTTCCAATCAGCAAGGTTCACTCAAATCTTGATTGACATGACGTCATGGAAGTCCATTCTTCTTTATTCCATTTTGACAACTATTCGAGCTAAATGGTTCTTTATCCCAGTTTAACAACTATTTGGCTCGAATAGTTGTCAAAATGGGATAAAGAAGAATGGACTTCCATGACGTCATGTCAATCAAGATACCAATGAACTGAAACCTTATTGGTTGTAGATAAATAGATCAAAAACAGAATAACTTCCATTATAAACCGGGAAGCAAAGGTTTATGAGCAAGCAACGTACTAGTTTGCAATCAGATTCCTTTTCATTATCTCTCTCTTCACTCCCCCAAACTTTTTATTCCGAATATGCAGGTACGTTTTTGTTTAGTTTCAGAATAGTTTTAAGAAATTAAATTTTAACAGGCTTGGTTTTATCTACGGTATAAAGTTGTTTTTGTTTAAATTTTAACTGAATATATAGATGCTCATTTTTGTTTAAATGTTAAATTTGCAGGAGAGAGTTGTATTCAAGTTAGACGTTTATGACGAAAGAATCAGACCGAAAGCTATGAAACTTGTCTGTGAGTTTTCAGGTATACACCAACACAAATCACTAGCTATACTATATAAATTAGATAAACCAAAATAAACCAGTAAACAGGATATACCGATTTTATATATAAAGGTATAAAAATTTTAAGCAGTGTGTACAACTATTTTGTTTGTTGTTCGTTAGGAGTTACCTTGATAGACGTGAAGGAACAAGGTAAACTAAAAGTGACTGGAGAATTTGATAAGTTTGAAATGACGTAGAAACTAAAGAAGATATATGAATATACATGTTGATATAATCGGGGTTGGACCGGATGGAGAACCGGTAAAAAATCGCAGCCCGGTTATAGAGCCTAAACCGAAAGTGAATAAGCCTATTAGCCAAACAAAAGTGACTAGGCCTACGAAAACTTACCCTCGTCGGAAAGTAGGTCAAGCTGAGAACTCGGATGCTTTGTATCATCATGTGAACAGATTTACTTTTTTCCAGTTTATTAGATTTCTTTGAAAGGAATCCATTTGAAGTGGCGATCGGATTGAGCTCCATGGACCAGAATTTCTGGTGATATTTCATCTCCTTATTTGTAATAATTTTGTTTTGGTCAATATTTGTAGTATTTCGTGGTGTTTTAAGATATAATTCTTGTAAGAACCGCAAAAAAACCGGTGATAAAAAAACTGATGTAAAGCTTTAATAAACGTTTATAAACAATAAGAAATGAAACACCAAGTAAAGGAAACCAGATAAAATGAAATTTTGAAACGGAGATAAGATATGATTTCTTTCTTTAACTTAATAAATTGTCCATATTAACGATTTTTGAATCCCAAGATACAACCATGTTATCTTGTTAGGTTCATTGACATGGACATCCAGAACCGGATAGCCTCATTCAGGGCTGGCTTAACTAGGTGGGCGGGCAATGCGACTGCCCCGGGGCCCATGATATTTGGGGTCCATTTGTTTTTTAAGTTTGATCTAGATTTTTTTTTTATAGTTTTTTAGTGAAGTATACATAAAATAATATCAATTTTAACAACAAAAAGAAATAAAACAAAATTTATTTTCATAACTAAATTTCTAAATAAATTTTATATAAAAGAGTTGAAAAATGTTATTTAAAACAAAATATATATTTTTTTTTTAAAAAGTCTAATTTTTTTTGTTTAATGGCCCAATTTTCATTTTTTGCCTGCCCCGAAAAATATTGAGCCGGCCCTAGCCTCACTTCTCTACGTAGAATCAAGTAAAGTCCGGGCCGCCTCCACCAATGGCTCTCCACACGAACAATAGTCTAATTTACTTATGTTTCCGCCATTTCTTATTATTACAAAGCTCAGGGTTTTCATTTAGCTTTTTATTCCGAAAATGAAGGTACGTTTTTGTTTAGTTTTCAGAATAGTTTTAAGAAAGTAAATTTAACAGCTAGCTTGGTATTATCTACGCCTCTACGGTATAAAGTTGTTTTTGTTTAAATTTTAAAGGACTATATAAAGGCTCATTTGTGTTTAAATGTTAAATTTGCAGGAGAAAATTGTATTCAAGTTAGACGTTTATGACGAAAGAATTGTTAGAATATGCGGAATATGAGACTAAAAATTAAAGAGAGACATAGAGACTAATAGAAGAAGTAGCTAGAGATTTAAGAGAGAATATAGAAGAATAGAATGCTTAGATTAATTGTTATATAAACACATTACACCATATATATAGGAGATAGAGAAGTAGAGAGGAGCCTAAGAGTGGAGTAATTTAGGGAGAGATTTAAGGGAAAAAGTCTTCCTTAATTGGTGGAGTGTGTTAAGGGAGAAAGTCTTCCTTAATTGGTGGAGTGTGTTTTCTACTTGTTGTGCATCTCTATTTGGTCCATCTAGAAGCTTGATCAATACTCCCCCTCAAGCTTAGCCGTAGAGGTACGAAAGGCTAAGCTTGGAAACCCGGGAAGCATCACCTCATTAAAAACCTTGACATAGAAAAACCACTTTATAGAAAAATATGTTCCGGGAAAAAGAGTGTGATGTCCACGGATTAGAAAACATGAGATCAATGGCGTGAAATGTCTACAAGCCCAAGTTTGCTATGGATATGATTGCAAACTTTGAGACTTGTAGCCTTGGTGAAGATATCCGCTAATTGATCTTCACTTCGAGTGTAGCATGGGAGTATCATGCCTTCTTCAATTTTTTCTCGAACTTTGTGGCAATCCACTTCAATGTGCTTGGTCCTTTCATGGAAGACCGAGTTGGTTGCAATGTGAATTGCGGCTTGGTTGTCACAATGCATGGTGATGGGGCTAGAAGACTCAATGCCGAGATCTGTAAGAAGAGCTTTGAGCCAAGTCAGCTCATTTGTTAGCTTCCTCATTGCCCGGTACTCTGCTTCCGCACTAGAACACGACACCACCTTTTGCTTCTTCGATTTCCAAGTCACTAAATTTCCTCCAATGAAGGTGCAATAACCGGATGTTGACTTTCTATCCAGCCTATCTCCAGCATAATCAGCATCACAATATCCTACTATCTCGGTGTTAGCGTTTCTTCCCATCCAAATGCTTTGGCCCGGGCTACCTTTGAGGTATCTAAGAATTTGCTCCACCATACTCCAATGATATAAGCTAGGGGCTTGCATGTGTTGACTGACCTGATTCACAACATAACAAAGATCAGGCCTTGTGATAGTCAAATAGATCAACTTACCTACAAGCCAACGATATTGGGAGACATCTTCAAACGGCTCATCTTCTTTCTCCCCCTTTCGATTGACCTTGTAGCCATCTTTAAGCGGTGTTTTTGCTGGTTTTGCTCCAAGTTTACCTGTCTCATTCAACAAATCAAGTGTGTACTTCCTTTGTGAAAGAAATAAGCCTTCCGGAGAACGGTAAATTTCAATCCCTAAGAAATACTTTAGCTCACCTAGGTCTTTAATATCGAAAACAGATTTAAGAAAGGTTTTAGTTGATTAGATACCTTCTTTATCATCGCCGGAGATGATAAGATCATCTACATAGATGAGAACTACAATGATACCTTGAGAGCTTTGGAGTGTGAATAAGGTATGATCAGCTTCGGATCTCTTGAAGCCTCGATCGTTGAGTGTGGAGCTCAACTTGTGATACCAAGCCCTTGGTGATTGCTTTAGTCCATAGATAGCTTTCCTAAGCCTCAAAACCTTTTCGGGAGCAATGGAGTCTCTAAGACCGGGAGGAGGAGTCATGTAAACTTCTTCCTCGAGCTCGCCTTGTAGAAATGCATTCTTGACATCCATCTGACATAACTCCCAAGAAAGGTTAGTAGCCAAAGAAAGAACAACTCTTACCGTGTTAAGTTTGGCTACGGGAGCAAAGGTATCCGTGTAGTCATCTCCATAGGTTTGTGTGAAACCTCTTGCCACCAAGCGAGCTTTGTACCGTTCAATGTCTCCATTGCTTAAGTATTTGATAGTGAAGACCCACTTGGAGCTAACCGCCTTTTTCCCGGGAGGAAGATCCGCTTCATCCCATGTGTGGTTGCGAATCATAGCACTGGTCTCGTCATCCACTGCATCCAACCATTCTTTACTTTCCTTAGCCTCCTCATAGCTTTGCGGTATCCGGTGTAGCTCTATTTTACCAAGAAATGCTTGATGATCGGTTGGCAAAAGGGCAAGAGAACAAACAGCTTGGATGGGATGAGCCATGGCTTGATTGTTGTAGTAGACTCGGGTGTAAGCCTCCAAATGGGATGGAGGATTTTGCTGCCTAGTACTGCGCCTAAGTGGAGGAGGGAGATCTCCTATATCCACGTTTTCTTCCTCATCCGGTGCAAGCTCCTCATTAGGAGTCATTTGCTCTTCTACATCCGGATCATCCGATCCTTGAGCTCGGCTTTGGGTTGATTCCTTATGTTGAGTTTGGTCACTCAAAGGTGGCGTGCTTGTTTTCTCCCTTTCTACATTCCTAGGTGTCTCTTGTGCCTTTGGTGTAGTGTGGTCCGTATTTCCGAGATGTTCCAAAAAGAACTTCAAGGTAGCAGCCCGATCCGAAGTGGAGTGGGAGAGATCCTTTAGGCTTGCCCAATCTTTCTTCTCATAGTACCCTTGCTCCTCAAAAAATTTCACATCCCGGGACACATACATGCGGCTATTTGACGGGTCATAGCACTTGTACCCCTTTTGGGTTGTTGAATATCCAATGAACATGCATCTAGTACTTTTTGCATCAAGCTTGCTCCTTTGTTCACCTGGTATTAATACAAAGCAAACACACCCAAAAACTCGTAAGTGATCTAAAGATGGTTTGGTTTTGTTGAGTACCTCAAATGGTGATACATCTTTCAAGACTTTGGTCGGAGTTCGGTTGATAAGGTAGCATGCCATCATTACCGCATCTCCCCAAAACCTTTTGGTGACATTTTTATGGAACATCATCGATCTTGCAACCTCCATGAGGTGTCGATTCTTCCTTTCTGCCACTCCATTTTGTTGTGGTGTGTATGGGCAGCTTGTTTGGTGTATAACGCCATGCTTATTTAGATGTTCTTTGAATTTGTGGCTTGTGTATTCTCCTCCATTGTCCGATCTCAACACCTAAATCTTAGAATTAAATTGATTAGTAACATAATTTTGAAAATTAATGAATGCATCAATCACACGATCTTTTGATGGGATTAAAGTGATCCAAGTATATTTTGATTTTTCATCGATAAATGACACAAAATATTTGTTATTATCCCTAGATACGCATGGTGATGTCCAAACATCCGAATGTACTAAATCAAAGCAATTCTCATAGATAGTCGAAGACTTAGGAAAAATAGATTTGCAATGTTTTCCTATAATACAAGCTTCACATTTCGAGTGATCAAAAGTGAATTTAGGCAACATCAATTCAAATGCACGAGAATGAGGGTGACCTAATCTAGCATACCACACCTCATTAGAACTAATAGCAATACATGATTTAAAAGAAAACGAAGTAGCATTGCTTGGTAATGTTTTATCAAGGACATAAAGATCATCTTTCGCCTTTCCTTCTCCAAGAATCTTTCCGGTTTCAATATCCTGAAAATAAACTTCATTAGGTCCAAATATCGCATAGCAATTTAAATCACAAGTAGCTTTTTTTACCGATAAGAAGTTTGATGTAAACGTGGGCATAAAGAAAGCTTTGGAATTTTTATCAAATAATTTTAAGTTCCCTACACCGTTTACGGGAATCCGGTCACCATTAGCTATAATAACATTACCTTTAGTTGGTTTTATATTGTCAATGAGATTCGGGTTACTAATCATATGGTGATAAGCACCTGAATCAATGACAAGTGTTTTACTTGGTTTAGAGGCAAAGAGAGTGGTATCAGAATCCTTTAAGAAGACGATGGATCGGATGAGGGCTTCCAAGTCTGATTTCCTCACAACATCATTATTGAATGCGGCCATGGCCAGCTCCTCTCCTTGCTTGGATGTACCGGCTTGTCCGTGTTCATCTGCGGTTTCGTGAGAAAGGTTGGCTTTAAACTTGCTTGGCTTAAGGTGAGGATGAAGAATCCAACATTTGTCTTTGGTATGCCATTTCTTCTTACAATGATCGCAGATCCATACCTTTCTTTCTTCATGCTTGTAAGTCCCCTTATTCGCCATGAGGAGTTCCCCTTTTTCGCTAAAGAGGCCGAGAGACTCTTGTTCTTTTTGTACTTGGGAACATACCTCATCAAGATTTAGGAGCTTGTCGGCTCTTAGGAGATGTTTGATGAGGTCATTGTAGGTCGGGTTTAAGGTAAGCAAGAGGCCAAAGACCTTGTCTTGCTCTCTTCTTTCATTGAGTACGGCCGGATCCGTGGTGCTTGGCCGGAGCATCTCAAGGTCGGCCCATAGACTCCGAAACGTTCCGAAATGCTTGGTGAACTCTAAGTCTTCTTGGCTTAGGTTATTTATGGCCTTCTTTACCTCAAACACTCGGGTTAAGTTTGAGATATTTCCATATACATTCTTGAGAGTTTCCCATAACTCTTTAGTGGTTTCACAATAAGAGTACGCTTCAAGGATGGGAGCTTCAAGTGAACTTTGAAGAATGGCTAGAACGGCTTGATCTTCTTGGAACCATTTTGCTTCCTTCTCGAGATCAACCTCTTCTCCTTTTTCTTTGGTGGCTTCCTTTGGAGCTTGAGCCTTTTTGACATGGCTCCAAAGTCTGCGGCCACAAAGCGCGGTCCTTGTGGTTCTAGACCACAACAAATAGTTTGCTCCCTTGAGAACAACCGGAATCATAACGGGTTTTGAATTTTTCATGGTGAAAGAAAGTTTAAGAAATACACAAATCCAGCCTTTCACAACTCAAGAATCAATAATTTTGAGGACTTAGTCTCAGAGTGAAAAGACTTAGAAAGATGTATTGCAAGAACAACAAAAAAAAAATTTGAAGGGAGAATAAGAGCGTAACGATTTTGGAGAATGATTTTGCGGAAGCTTAAGAGAGTCAAGAACAAGATTCAATTAAGAACCTGCTCTGCTACCATGTTAGAATATGCGGAATATGAGACTAAAAATTAAAGAGAGACATGGAGACTAATAGAAGAAGTAGTTAGAGATTTAAGAGAGAATATAGAAGAATAGAATGCTTAGATTAATTGTTATACAAACACATTACACCATATATATAGGAGATAGAGAAGTGGAGAGGAGCCTAAGAGTGGAGTAATTTAGGGAGAGATTTAAGGGAAAAAGTCTTCCTTAATTGGTGGAATGTGTTAAGGGAGAAAGTCTTCCTTAATTGGTGGAGTGTGTTTTCTACTTGTTGTGCATTTCCAATTTGTCCATCTAGAAGCTTGATCAATAAGAATCAGACAGAAAGCTATGAAATTTGTCTGTGAGTTTTCAGGTACACCACACAAATCACTAGCTATAAAATTATATAAACCGAAATAAACCAGTAAACAGGATATACCGATTTTATATATAAAGGTATAAAAATTTAAGCAGTGTATGTATACAACTATTTTGTTTGTTGCTCGTTAGGAATTACTTTGATAGACGTGAAGGAACAAGGTAAACTAAAAGTGACTGGAGAATTTGATAAGTTTGAAATGACGTAGAAACTAAAGAAGATATATGAATATGTTGATATAATCGGGGTTGGACCGGATGGAGAACCGGAGCAAAATCGCCAGCCGGTTAGAAGGAATGAAACCATTGCCTATACTTCAGCCTCGTCCGTCTTTACGTCAGCCTCGGCCGCCTATACGTCAGCCTCATCCGCGAATACCTGTCCCTCCTCGACCACCGAGAGTTAGAGGCGAAAACTCGGATCCTTGTATCATCATGTGAATTCAAAAATGATTTCTTTCCATTTGTTAGGTGTCGAATAGACAAAAAAAAAAGAATTTAAGGTAGCGATCTGTTCGAGTAATCCTCGTAAATTCCTTGTAAGAATCAATGATTTCGTCGTTGTATTTTTTCCTAATTTAAACAAAGAAAAGCCAAAATAAATAAATGCAGATTTTATGATTTCATCTACCATTGGAATCTTGTGATTTTACGAGGATTGTCCGGCTCTCATTTATCTCGACACATGTAAATATGTTATTAGCAAAAAAATGAACCAACAAATCATATTTTGCGATCAATATGCTTTTTACAACATATATTTTAATGATATAAGTTATAAACTATGATTGGTGCACTTTGAAGTAATTAAGCGAAAAATAAAAAGGTAAAAGAGAGCTGAAAGTAATATCGTAGAAAAAAATAAAAAAGTAGAGTAGTTATAGAAAATGTAGAAGAAAGTGTTTGGGTAAATTTAACTGGTTCGCACACGTATAGTTTTACGGAATGACGAGGAGAAATAGATCTTTATTAGTCAACGAATATCGAATTACATCAATTCAATATCGAAGATCAACGTAAGTGGATATCGTCTGTCGCTTGTTATTCGTCGTCGATTGACGAAGAACTAAGCTATGGCGAGATTTGAATGCTTGAAGCGGTTAGCTGTCGTTGCTAGGCGGTGAGAATACAGCTCTTAGGGTTTTTCGTTAATTGTTTTGTGTCTTTGTCCTTGTTCGAGGACGTCCCTATTTATAGATTCATGCCAACCCTAATCCTTATTGGATTGGGCTTCGTGTGTCGGTCGTTCGCCATAATTCCTTTCAAATTAGGAATCTATGTCGGTTGGTTGTCCTAATTCTCTTAAGGTTATGAGCTTATTCAAGAGTATAAACTAATGACTTATATCTGACCGTCGGTCAATGCTAACGGTGACAAAGGTTATTGGTCGATGCTCAATCACACCAAAGAC
The DNA here is from genome assembly GCA_002933915.1 of Eutrema heterophyllum. Classification (NCBI taxonomy): domain Eukaryota; kingdom Viridiplantae; phylum Streptophyta; class Magnoliopsida; order Brassicales; family Brassicaceae; genus Eutrema; species Eutrema heterophyllum. The sequence continues at coordinate 549,994 of PKMM01056681.1, forward strand.
TTTGTCGATGCTAGGAATCTCTCGTCAATGCTCATTCGTCGCTCATTTCTGATTATCAACGACATGACCATCCTTATGATACATTGCTCCCATTAATTCTTGGAAATGAGTTAAACCTTCCGGATCACGGGAAAGTAGCTATGACCGTTCAAATAGATCATTAGCCGGTTTACTTTCCAATTTATGAAGTCGATTTTGATAGTGGCCGACTGGTGAATTTATTTCACCCAACAGAAAGAAATTAACAAAGGATTTCAGTTTTGTAAAATATTAATTTTTTTTTTGAAAACTACTCTATGTTTTAATTATTTTTGTTTTGGTAAACTAACTCTTTCCTCATGCATGTAACAAGACATTTGTAACCTTATTAAAAGTTTAAAATATGTAAAAAAATTGCATCTAAAGCATTATTAATTTTAGAGCGATAGTTTTGACAAAACATGTGATAGTAAAAAAACGTAAATTTTACACCGATACAACCGTAAAATTTGGCCTATTTTATATTAGGAAGAAATACAACCGTAAATTTGGCCTATTTTATTATTAACTTTCCCAAAAAAAAATTATGAATCAAGTCTCCATGATCCCATATTAACACATTTAATCTTCGTGAAGCTAATTTGCTTGATTGATTCTCTATTTTATAAAAGTATGATTCCTATGATGACAAACATTCACTCTCCAGCGACTTGGAAGGCAAGGCACACATGATTAGTCCAAGTTGGAAATGTAGTAGTCCTGATTAGTAATGAAAGTAACACTGAGATTATGGGATGGTAACATTTCTCTTCTAGAATATACACCACAGACGACATATTTCCCTTTTAAGACTATCACATAGTAACATATTCATCTAAACTTTCGACTTCGTCCTAGATACTCTAATTTGAAAGTTAAAAACATATTTTCCCCCAATCCGAAAGTTCGAAACCAATTTACCCATATTCGTCGATTTGAATGGTTTGCAAGCTAAACCACTTATACCGGATACCATACCGAATTAAAAACCCGACCCAACTAAAATCCGATCCATAAACCCGACCCAATAGTCATCTTCACCTTGGTTCTGAAAATAATTATAAAAAAATTCTCTCTTCTTCATCTTCTTCGTCCTTGATTGATACCAACGAGTAATCCTAACCCTCAATCTACTTCGTCCTAAACTAATCAGGTTTCTACCTATTCCATTTCATCTCTTTCAATCACAATATGGGTTCTGTCTTGAAGGTGGGATTCATTGTTCCGAATAGAGTGAGGAAATCAATTTTTTTTTCTTCAGACATTTCCAGAAAATCAAAAAAAAAAAAAAAAAAAATATGTATTGAATCCATTTTAAAAAAGGGGATTAAGAAATTACAATCGATCACAGTATTAAATAATCAAAATTCATATTTTTGAGAAGATTCTGACTCGCCGACTTCTTCCCCACCAGCACCGTCCGCCGCCTGATTCATCACCGCCGACGACTCCTCCTCCGGAATCATCCAATCCGCCGCCTCCACCGCCGGATTCCTCGCCTCCACCTCCCTCGGATGCTCCACCTCCAGCTGATCCTCCACCTGTTCGCGGAGGATGAAGATGACACAGCCGTCGTGTATGTGTAGAGAGAGAAATACGAATCAGGTGACCTAGATTAGAATGCCAATTGCAGAGAATTATTACAAACCGATTCTCGATTACCGAATCTACAAAATCCCAACTTTACCAGGAATCCAGAAGCCTAGTAGACTCGAATTTGCGACTTCCAAAACCGACGATAAGAGCATGGTGAGACTATATACAGACCTTAATTTGGGCTTCAATGGCATCAAGCCTTCTGGCTCTCTGAGAAACTCCAATGGCTTCACGTTGCCTATTCGCAGCATCCTTTGCTTTCTTCTCTCATTCGAGCTTCAGTTTCGCCCTTTCTTTCCTCTCTCTCTGCTCTCTCTCAAGCTTCTCCCTCGCCGATCTAAGCTCGAAATCCATCTTTGACAATCGAAAGGTTGGTGAAAACACAAAGATCAAAAAAAAAAAATTAAGTTTTGAGGAAAAAGGAAGTACGGGTTCTACTGGAACGCGTCGGAAGAGACAGAGAGAGAGAGTTTAATTTGAGAAAAGAGAGAGAAGATCACACGATCATAAGAGAAATTAAAAAATATATATATATGAAGATAGTTGATAGTTGTAATCGGGTGAAGAAGAAAGAAGAAAGAAGAAATCGGGTCGGGTTGGTTTTTCGGGTCGGATTTTATTGTAATCGGATTTATTTCGGTTTAGTATGGTTAAATATTGATTAGTAAACAGTTAACCGAAAAAATCTTGGTGTGCAATTTAGATTCGAACTTTCATTGTGTGGGTAAACTAGTTTCCAATTTTTGGATCGGTGAAAATATGTTTTTAACTTTCAAATTAGGGGATCTAGAACGAGGTCGAAAGTTTTGGTAGATCTGTTACTATGTAATAATTTTGAGAGGGAAATAGATCGTTTTCTCTTATTTTATTTAGTTCTCATATTCCAGTTCATCTTTATTGCAAAGCTGTGTGTATAGTTTGAGATTTATAGTGAGCACAAGCTGAAAAAGGGTGAAGATCCCATGTAGAATATATACCAACTATGATTTAATCCGCGCTAATTATAGCGCGGAGTAATTTTTGTTTTAAAAACTGTTTTGAAATTTAAGAAAATTGCTTTTATATGAATTTTACAATATGACTAACTAATGATTATAAATAAAACTGTCAATTTGTAATAATTTTTCTATTTAATCCGTTTTGCAGTGAACTAAAATATTATTCGGGTTAACCCGAAGAACTTATAATCTTGAAAACATGACTCTGATATCCACCGTTAAATAACTCTGGTTTTGTGGTTAGTCTACGAACTCTTTTAAAAAAATAGTTTTTTTGTGTCTAACTTCTTATAAAATTAGTAAAATATTTTTCAACTTTTGTTTTGATATATATTCAAATAAAATATAATAAATTATAATGAAAAGTATAGCAAGATTTTGAATATATTTTTTTCTTTGAATATTTATGAATTGATTATTATTTTAAAAAATATAATATTAAAAATAATTAAGAAATTAAATAATAAATAACTTCTTTAATGTAAAATATATATTTTCCATATTCTAATCAATAATTTTATATCATTTTCTATTTTAATTATTCTTTATTATTTGTAATGACATTTTATGTAATAACTTACAAAATAAAATTCATTTTCAAAAATGTCTTCTTAAATAATATTATAGAGATAGGCGATAGCAAATATTTCATGTTGCACATTTTAATGGGCTTCTTTACAATAATTATAAAAAGGAATTATTAATTTTTCTAATAGTTTTCTGAAAGCTGCTTTTAGGTATATTAGAGATGTTATCAATCATTAGTAAAGATAATTCCGTAAAAATATTTTTTAAGGAAAAAATATTAAAGATTAGTTTTAATCTCTTTTGCGAAATAATGTATTTTTCAAAAGAAACAAAAAATGATATTTTAGGCTAGTTCCACGAAATTTCTCAAGAAGACTTGAATATTTTGCCATCACCGGGTCAAGAAACGAAACATCCTCGAAGCTTCATTCGACATGTGGTAAGTCAATGTAGACTTTGTATTTTCTTTTATTTGTTTTTTTTTGTTAAAGAAGACTCTCGATCTTGAGTCTTTGTTAATCTCATTTATTAATTATCTAATTCGCTAACTGTTCACAATTATTTTTATTTTCTCACAATCGAAAGTATTAATATTACGCGGACAATCTAGATGTTTATAAAGGATTCTCTTATATATATATATATTTGTATCCAAATGAACCGATTCAACCAATCCCTCGCAACATATTAGTTTATTACTAGCTAAAGAGAAAAATTTACGTGAATGAAACCGCGAGAAAAAAAAAACATCATTTCTAGATGATTAAAAAAGTATAAAGTTAACAAAGCGTAATTAAGCTCAATTATATCATACGAGAAATGTATATTACAGTGAACAAAAACAACACTCTTCCATCAAAACTTAGTGTTACATAACTAAAGATGATTAATTTGAAATATATATATTTTTGAATAGTAATTTGAAATAAATCTAGAAAAATCACATAATCATACAAGTATTATTTGGTTCCTCCATCACAACTTTAGAATTCCAGTTTGGTTGATGATAGTAAGAATTTGCGTAGGAAGATTGGTATTGGTACGGGTTCATCAGAACCGGATAGGCAACAATCTCGGCCGGTTTCGGTTTCTCCGGTTCAGGCTTTTTCTCAGGTGGTTTAACAACTTCTACCGAAACGATCTCTGTATGACATATCTTCCTTAGCTTCGTCACGATAACCGGTACATCAACTTCTCCAACTACCGTCATTTTCCCGGTTTTGTCATCCATTGCTATCGAAGTAACCCCTATAAATATTTAACAAATCATGAAAAAAAATGTTTATTTTTCGCAACTTATTAAAAGTAATATCATATTGTGAATTTTGAAATTTATAAAGATACCTGAAAACTGAGAAACGATCTTCCACGCTTTCCTCTTGATTCTTTCCTCGTGAGCAGTCAATTGCAACACAGATTTCTGTCATTTGAAACCCGAGATCAGTACTTGCTAATTGCATATTTTAAAATTATATAAAGACATAAGTATGATTGATAAGTTTCTATATATAACGACTAATCAACCATCAGTAAATAAAACATAATTATTTCAAGATAGAAAATATGATAGAAAGAACGTACTTGTGCGGTCATGGCTGAAGAAAATTATAGAAAAGCTTCAGAAATTTCCGATATATTTTAAAGAGAGAGAATGAGAGGTGTTGAAGCTTCTTGATGACAATTGCAAGTCCTTAGATACTCCTATTATATAGAAATTCCATAGGAATTTACGAGGAGTTTAATATATGACCCACCAAAGATTTTATATATTTTTGTAGATAACAAAAGCATTGCCATCGACCAAAAAAAGAGTAAATGAGTCAATGTCTATTAATTTATTATTTCAGAATTTGGTTGACTAGTAAAATCAATGGTACGATACGAGCAACGTCGACGAAAGCAAGAAGTGTCACTTACTCATAAGGCCGCGTGTACGACCCGGACAACGTTGACCCATTGACCTATTCGGTCACGTAAGAACTTTTCAAGCAAGTTCTCTAGCCAGATTATGTTCTTGTAAAAGTTGTATCGCATCAAAATGAAAACTGAAATTGAAATCAAAACTGAGATTGAAGTCACAACGGTTCTCTCTTTTACAAATTTAAAGATGTTGGATTTTTTTAATTTGTTTGTCCTTAGATTGCTTTTTAATCATAAGAAAACATAAATCCGGAACATACCATTTAGATTCTTATTGTTGAAACATAAACTAATTTGTATTTTTTTTTCTTTCTATTATGTTAGTCATTATTACAGAAATTGTTTTGTTTACTTGGCTGTGTTGAAATCAATTTCTGGTCATTTAATTGAGGAAAATAACTTGCTTCAGTTGCCTGTAATAGTTTGCTAGTCTTGCTTGGAACCAAGTCTCTTACAGAATCTAGACTCAAAAATTAAGTGTATTAAAGAAATGTAGTCATCATTGCACATTTCTTAAATACTTTTATTTTTTTTGAAAAATAATAATTAAAATGTATTTTAAAAGTACTTTTTATGGCTTCTATTATAATGATGATCAATATATGGCTTCTATTATACTTTTTATGGCTTCTATTATAATGATGGAACCAAGACTCTTACAGAATCTAGACTCAAAAATTAAGTGTATTTAAGAAATGTAGTCATCATTGCACATTTCTTAAATACTTTTATTTTTTTTGAAAAATAATAATTAAAATGTATTTTAAAAATACTTTTTATGGCTTCTATTATAATGATGATCAATATATTATATTATTTTTTTCCAAAAAAATTACTAAGTAAATCTATTCAATATTTTGTAATATTTTCATTTATTTTGTATAACTAAATTGTATTATATAATTAAGAGTGTCAATTCGGATTAATGACATATGGATTAGACAAACTATTTTGACATAGAACGAGTTAGGATTCTAATTTTTAAATGCCCACAAATACAGATCACAAAAACAGATCTCGTGAGTCAAAATATTAGTTTTTAGTTTTAAAGATAGATGTTATAGTCACTACACTAAATAATATGAAACTTTCTTTGAAAATTAACAATATTTTGTTATATTAATTGATCGAGTATATATTAAAACTAAATTTGATAAGATATTTTACTGCTTTGAGTTAGACACAAATTTATTTTGTACAGATATTATATACATAAATTTTGGTTATGTGATGTTAATATGTACGTATTTATATAAGTGATAACAAATTTTAACTTCACTAAAATTGTAAAATTAAATTTCAAAACTTTTTTTTTTTGTTAAAGATATGTGCGGGGTAATTCCTAGTATCAAAACAAATGATTACTACGAAGCTGATGAATCTTGCAGTAGAATTGGGTAACCTGGTCCAATTTGTTTCTTTCTCAAAGGATGACGCAAGCATTGGGATTGTCATCGTTACATCCGTTGTAATGATAGTAAGGTGGAGGACATGGGGGGATATTATAATGACAGATTACTGGTGGTTTCGGTTCCGGTTCCGGTTCCGGCTCAGACTTCTTCTCCGGTTCTTTAGCCGGTCCAACCGTGATGATTTCGGTATAACAGATCTTCTTCAATTTCTTCACAATCATATAGGCATCAATCTCTCCGGTCACCGTTAGTTTATCTTCCTTCACGTCGATCGATTGAACTCCTTCATTACAAATAAAGTAAAAATTATTATGACTTGATGAATTATTTAAGAGAATTTTGAGGTTTAAAGTAAAAATAAACTACTATAAATTAACCATTGTTAAGTGTTCGTGTACCTGAGAGACAACAGACAGTCTTCATAGCTTTTTGTTTAATTTTTTCACAATGAACATCCAATTTAAGTACAGCTTTCTGTCAAGAAGATATATTAAACATAATCAACAGTTACTTAGGATAGTATAATGACATTTCATAATAATGCTAATTTATACATATATAATAAGAAAAACATTTGCAAAAACCTTTACATATTTTACAAGCTTCCATTTGAGAAAAATATATTAAGAAAAGATTAAAAAATCGAACCTGCATTTTTTCTTCAGTTAATAATTTAGAGAATAAGTTGTCGTGGGTTGCTAACGAGCTTTGAAATGGTCTCCTTTATATAAGCAGTTGCGACTTGCATCGCATAATTGGGTTGTCATGCGAAAAAGACAAGGATAATTAAACTCACCTATGATTCCTTTTAACGTAGAGAATGCGCTATAAATTAATGGGGAACGTTATAAATGTCTTATAACCGTTTTGCTATTTTGTAATTTCTCCACGCATATATGAAATAATTATTAAAGTCTTAAACCTGTTTTTTTTTTTTAATGATTAGGAGATTCTTGACCGAAACTCATACATCAGTAACATCACTCAAACCCAGTATGGCCAGTACTATGAGTTTTTAATCCGATTTTAGTGTTTAAATAACATGTCTCCATCTTTTAAAATATAAAACGATTTTTATGAGTAATTTTTTTGTCAAACCATAAATTTATTTCTCGAATTATGTCCAAATGGCTTCAGGAATAAAATAACACTCTTACCAAAAATTACAACTAATATCCAAATGATAAATGATTAAATTTACCAAAAACTAAAAGTTATTTTAAAAAAACTAAATCAGGCTTATAAAAATTAAATGAAGCATGTATTTCTTTTGGTGGAGATTAAAGCCCAGCCAAAACTTGGACCACGAAAGGGAGATTAGAGTTGAATCAACCAATATGGACAAGTCCGATAACTTTGCAGCGACTAAATAGCATTAAGTCTAAGTGTAGGAATTGTTGTGAACCAATAGTTACATTTTCGACACCCTAATTTCCAGGCAAATCCCAAGCCGGTTCATTTTCGTAGTGTAGAGTTGAAAAAGACATTGTCGGATTTTTTAGACATAGCTAAAATACGCTTTGCTAACGTTGTACTTTTAATTATCTAGAAATAATTAGTCTTTTTTCTCGGCCGTTTCATTCACATAGACTTTTTTCTTACGGTAAACGATCTATTTTCCTCCGAAAGTATCATACAGTAACAAATTCACCTAAAATTTTGATCTCGACCAAGATCCCACTGATTTAAAAGTTAAAAACTAATATCCACACAAATTACAAGTTCGAAACGTATTTACACATGAAACCAAAGTTCGAAACTATAACCCACCACGATTAATTTTGGTTTACGGTTTACCAAACAAAACTTAACCAATTAAAAACAAAATTAAACCGGATTACGATCCGATTAAAACGGGTAAACCAAAATTGCCCAACATTAAACCGAATTGAAAAACACCCACCAAAACCATTTCCTTTTTTACTTTATTCTTCGTCGATCCAACAGAAAATCAAAATTCAATGAACAATATCAAATCAAGCTATAGCAATTTCAATTAAAAATTCATTGGATCAAAGAACATCAACATAATTGAATCATTAGATCTCGATTTTCTCTCTCCTAACGGCGAACTAAATCGCAATCTAGGTCTCCTTTTCCCGACCGTCGGTGAGGCCTCACGCCGCCGGTGAGAAGCTCCTCTCGCTCCCTCCTCTTCATTTCTTCCATGGATGCTCAATCATCTCTCCTCTCGCTCGCTAATGATCTCCCAGATCCAGAATCTGGTGACATTCGGCTGTTTTCTAGGAAGACCTCTCCTCTCGGTCTGTTTCAATCCCGCACCTGAATCGGCTCATGTTCCATGGGTTTCCAAGTTCAAATCTTCTCAGAACCCGCTGTTCTTTTGACCATTTCCAGAAACTACACAAATTTTACCAACAAGAAATTAAAAAAAAATTCCTAGAAAACATATCCATATCCCCAAACAATGGATCGAAGAATTTATCCCAAAAACAAAACAATGAATAAAAAAAGACAGACATGTTAACGAAGTAGAGGAAATCGAGATCTGGAGGAGAAGTTAAAACGAGAGAGAGAGAGAAGAGCAAAGATTTATTGATTTGGTTTCGATCGTGCACGGAGAGAGAGAAGAAAGACGAGAGGAGAGATACATGAAAGGAAGGGGCTGTTATTGAATTTTGTATTTTAATGTAATTGAGTGTAATAAATCAGGTGTTTTGTATTTTAACGTAATTGAGTGTATTTTAAATACATAATAAAATTAAAATCCAGTGTTATTCAATTGTGTATTTGAAAAAAGTATATTAAACCTCACTGTTATTGAATTAAGTATTTGTTTGATGTATTTTAAAATACATTAAAAACATGTGTTATTCAATTTCGACTTGATTTTGTTGGAATTTAGTTAAAATGGATTTTGATGTATTCTTCTCCCTAAAACATGAGTAAAGCAAATACGAGACTTTTGTCTTGAGTTTTGAAGTATTTCATATAAAAAATAAAAAATATTTCCAAAACATCTCTCATTTTCACTCTACGAAAGACACTTCTAAAATTTTTATGGTGAAAAAGCATCTCAATATCAGCTTCAAATGGAGCCTTCCATTTGAGAGAAGAAAGATATTTCGACAGAGGGGCATCGAGAAGGAGGTACAAAGCTTTCGGCGACTTCGACAGAGGATAACCGGCAACGGCAACAGTCATGGCGAAGATAAAACGGAGAACTGGCGAGGAAGGAAGAAGGTGAGACGGCGTGAGAGAATGTGGTGCGGTGAAACGACGAGACGGCGAGACAACGAGACGGCGACTGAGGGGGCGAGACGGTGAGATAAGACGGCATGACGGCGTGAAACAAAAGGCTGTAGGGGAGAAGAGGCAGAGGAGGAAGAACAATCCGGTGAGAAAGAAGAGGAAAATTGATCAGAGCAAAAGATGAAGGGAGACGCATAAAGTAATGTGCCCGAGAGAGAACTGTTTTTTTTTTTCATTTTTGGACTCTTGGTTACGATTTATGAATTTTTATGTTTCTTCTAATGAATTCTCATGCTTCTTCTTCACCGTAAAAATTATGTTTTGGAAATCCATAACAGTTAATCAAAACGCATTACAATAAAATACATCAAATTCATCGTGGGATGTAGGGAATTCATCAAAACCCAACAAAAAACATCCAAATTAAATTACATTAAAATACATTGAAAACATCAACCAATAACACCCCCTAAGTATTTGTCTGATGTAATCTAAAACACAATAAAAACAACTGTTATTCAAAATACACTTGATTTTAGGGAACTTTGGTTAGAATGAGTTTTAATGTATTCTTTTGCATAAAACGTGAGTAAACAAAATATGAATTTTTTAGTTCTGATTTTGCTGTATTTCATATTAATAAAATATAAACAAAAGAAAAAAACGAAATAAGACGAAAATATAAAACGAAATGACTTTGGGTTTAGGCTTTGAGAATAATGATAACTGCAGAAGATCTTAAACGGTCAACTTCTATTTACAAATTTTAATTCTTGTAATAATCCATAAAGTTTAAACTTTCGTGTGCTAATTTCTCGGTCAACAAATATAACAAGTGGTTTGACCAAAATAATTATTTGTTACCTAGATTTCCTCAACAAAATTTAAAGATACGTATAATTTAAAATTTTCAATTTTGATCACAAAATAGTTAACATCTCTATATATTTCTCTATATAAAGTGAACAACAAGTGGAGAACACAAACACACAAAACCACTTAGAAAAGAAGATTTGTGCAAACTAAAGTAATTACTCTTTTATCTTTAGCTTTCTTGTTCACCAAAAAAATCTTCCTTAGCTTTTATATAATTGTTCATGACAATTTTTTTTTTTGTTACAATCTTATATATCACTGTTTTTCATATTTTGTAGGTATTATTTTTTTCAACTCCAATCTCAATTCTGGATTCGCAACATGTAAGTTGTTGTTTTCTCTATAATTTTGTGAGTCATCTGTTTATTATCACCACGTGAGTCATCTGTTTATTATCACCATTTAATGATTTATTTGGTTTTTAATATGAATAATATATAACTTTGATATATTTTTTAGTGTATAATATGACATTAGGTGAAGTTTTGCATACGAATCCATTCAGAAAATATCTTATATTTTCGTGTTTATACAAACAACCATGCATAAACTAACGAGTTTCTAAGAATAGTTTCGTTTTCGTGCTGCAAATGAAATTTTTTGAAGTTATATGTAATATAACTATTATACACGACAAGTTGTACTTGTAAGGGAAAAAGTAAATACTACATATTAGTTTTTCAAATAAGTATTTTTATTTTGAAGGGGAAAATTAAATAAACTTTTTTGTTTGATCGATACTATATATTACTTCTTATAAATATTTATAATATAAGTAAATATTTGTTAAATATGTCATTTGACTAGAAGTATAAGACCATGATTATTGCAGTCTCTTAGTCTAAGTCTCTTAGGGCATCTCCAGCGGTGAGATTGAGAGAGAGAGTCTGTAACACTTAATATATTAATATAATATCAGAGTCTTCTAAATTTGTTTGATACGTCTCGCAACCAAGACTAAATTTGTTTGATACGTCCCGCAACCAAGAGACGAAAAGGACATTTCTCTTTACTCTCTCTTCCTTTATCATTTTATTTATTTATTTTTAATGTTATGAGACCGTCTAAATCTCACCGCTGGAGATGCTCTNATATAATAAGATACTAGCCTACAATCGGATACCAATAAGAATGGTTTACCGAAAATCGGTTTGCTTCCAGTAAGAGAAAAACCGGAATCACACATCGGTAAATCACACCTTCGTCGTCTCTACCAATCTCTCCGTTATTCTCATTGCCAGTATTTCTCCGGACGATCAAAATTAGGATAAGCCATTAAATGCGTTCCTCTTTGTGGCATTCACAGACAAGAAAACACATGTAAGCTTCGCATGTCTACGCTTTAAAGTATCTTTTGTTGCTTCTACTGAAACAAGTGCAAGCAATAGGTTTCGGTCAGTCACAACTTGGGTTTATTTCGTCACTGTCCATTTTTTTTTTTGTCAAGAAACCAGTTTTTACAAAATTGACACAATTTGCTTCCTTTTTCTTTCAGATTACTTCTGACCAGTCCCTGTGGGTTTCAAGCTCAAGTCTTAACCTTGAATCATTGGTTTACGAGAACTAAGGCTTTTGGGTATTTCTTGTCTAAGACCTTCTTTCTTTCTTCCTTAGTCGATAACTCCAGATTTCAGAGTGATTCTGGTAGTTTAATCTACTCTGGATCAAGGAGTTATGTTTCCAATTCAGGTTTTTGTTCCAGTAAACCTTTTTGTGAAGATACTGATACGATTCTTGAGAATGTCAAAGTTCCGAGTGGTTGTGTTGAAACTATTAGAAATGTGCTTATGAAACATGGTTGGATACATAAATTTGAAAGTGGATTTAGTATTGAGCTTGATCAGTACAAAGTCATCAGAATTTTAGATGATTTGTTTGAGGAGACTTCAGATGCATCTATTGCTCTTTACTTCTTCAGGTGGTCAGAGTTGTGGATTGGTGCTGAGCACTCGAGCAGATCTATCAGCCGTATGATTCATGTTTTGGTATCTGGAAACATGAATTATCGAGCTGTAGATATGCTTCTCCATCTGGTGAAGAGATGCGGTGGAGAAGAGAGATCCCTGGGTTTAGTTATGAATGATCTTTTTGAAACTCGTAGTGATCGTCGGGTTTTAGAGACTGTGTTTAGCATGCTGATTGATTGTTGCATCAAAGAGAGAAAAGTAGACATGGCCCTGAAACTAACTTACAAAATGGATCAGTTTGGCATCTTTCCTTCACGAGGGGTTTGTATTTCATTGCTCAAGGAAATTCTACGGATTCACGGGTTGGAGTTAGCTCAGGAATTTGTTGAACACATGATTAGTCGAAGGAGGCATCTAAATGCTGCTGTGTTTAGCCTATTCATTAGCAAATACTGCTCTGATGGTTGTTTTGATAAAGGTTGGGAATTGCTTATAGGGATGAAACAGTATGGAATCAGACCAGATGTTGTGGCATTTACAGTTTTCATTCATAATTTATGCAAGGCAGGCTTTCTGAAAGAAGCCACTTCGGTATTGTTTAATCTCAAACTCTTTGGCATCTCTCAGGATTCTGTATCCGTCAGTTCTGTTATCGATGGGTTCTGTAAAATAGGAAAACCAGACGAAGCCGTTAAGCTCATTCATTATTTTCGTCTTAGACCAAACATTTTTGTGTACAGTAGCTTTTTGTCAAAAATATGTACAGAGGGAGACATGCTAAGAGCTTCTACCATATTTCAGGAGATCTTTGAGTTGGGGCTCCTTCCTGATTGTGTTTGTTATACTACTATGATCGGTGGGTATTGTAAATCTGGCAAAATAGATAAAGCTTTCCAATACTTTGGAGCGCTGTTGAAAAGCGGAAACCCGCCATCTTTAAAGACATATACGCTGCTCATTGGTGCTTGCAGCAAGTATGGAAATGTAGGCGATGCAGAAGCTTTATTTCGGAATATGAAAACGGAGGGTTTGGTGCCCGATGTTGTAACATATAACAATCTAATGCATGGGTATGGGAAGACTCATCAGCTGAATAAAGTTTTTGAGCTTGTTGATGGGATGCGATCTGCTGGTATCTCTCCAGATGTTGCAACCTACAATATCTTGATACATAGCATGGTCGTCAGAGGATACGTTGATGAAGCAAATGGTATCATCAGTGAGCTTATCCGACGGGGATTTGTTCCTAGTGCATTAGCATTCACCGATGTGATTGGTGGGTTCTCGAAGAAGGGGGATTTTCAGGAAGCATTTCTTTTGTGGTTCTACATGGCTGATCTTAGAGTGGAACCTGATGTTGTAACATGCAGTGCGTTACTACATGGCTATTGCAGAGCGCAGAGAATGGGCGAAGCTATTGCTTTGTTTAATAAGTTGCTTGATGCCGGGCTAAAGCCAGATGTGGTTTTGTATAATACCCTTATCCATGGATATTGCAGTGTAGGGGATATTGAGAAAGCATGCGAGTTGATTGGTTCGATGGTTCAAAGGGGAATGCTTCCGAATGATAGTACTTATCAAGCACTTGTTGTGGTGCTCGAGGAAAAAAGGTTTATAAACTCAGAAAAGCATGCATCCATGTTGCTTGGAGAAATTCTTTTCGCAAATAGTGCCAAGTAACATTGATATATTTGGTGATTATTTGCTCTCTTATGTGCCTTTGTCTTATGGCAAAAGCTTCAAACGTTTGGTTTTGTTTAACATGAGCGAGATTTAAAAGTCATATTTTATATCTACTTCATTTAACATCGTAATTTATGTTTCTATATAAACTTTTTTTGTGATAACAATTGACACTCACTAATGAATCGTCTCATTCAAATTTACAATGATTTTAAGACAGTACAAAAAAATAATAAACAACACGAACAAACAAAAAAAAACGCAGAGATAAAGAAGAAAAAGAACCCTGAAAGGGAGGAGCTATAGAGCTGCATAATGAATGGACAAGAAACAAGGCACCTGAAAACTGGGTATGTTGAAAGAATCATGGAAGCTGCTCTAAGAGTGCATCAAAAATGCCTGGCGATTCATATGTTCATTTATAAGGACCAAGAACACGCAGAGATCAATACCAAACTTTTTTTTTNCGCAAATAGTGCCAAGTAACATTGATATTTTTGGTGATTATTTGCTCTCTTATGTGCCTTTGTCTTATGGCAAAAGCTTCTATATAAACTTTTTTTGTGATAACAATTGACACTCACTAATGAATCGTCTCATTCAAATTTACAATGATTTTAAGACAGTACAAAAAAATAATAAACAACACGAACAAACAAAAAAAAACGCAGAGATAAAGAAGAAAAAGAACCCTGAAAGGGAGGAGCTATAGAGCTGCATAATGAATGGACAAGAAACAAGGCACCTGAAAACTGGGTATGTTGAAAGAATCATGGAAGCTGCTCTAAGAGTGCATCAAAAATGCCTGGCGATTCATATGTTCATTTATAAGGACCAAGAACACGCAGAGATCAATACCAAACTTTTTTTTTGGAATGAAATCAGCCGGACGAAAACGAAGTAGATGAAGAGAAGGCATCAGAAGTGATGTTTGATTGATCTTGATGGTTTCTTTCAAAGTCAAACAATGGCTTTAACCTTCTTTCTACCTCACTGCATTGTAGGTCGATCTCATGTGCAACCATTGAGAAAGCAGAGTAACAAGATTCGTCGTCCCTGAATGCTAATGTCCATCTCCCGTCTACTAGACCTTTGGACTTTATCTTCTCATAGACTCCTCGCTTTGTCGGATCCAAGAACGGTACAGTAGATGGTCGGATTCTCAGGTGTAGCCATTTTGGGTGCTTTTCATCTATTCGGGGCTGAAAACAAAACGAAAGATAGATCATTTCTCTATGCCAATATCATGATCATCTCTGTCCTTGTGTGTGATCTTTACAAGCATTTTCAATAAAGAAGAAGACAATGAAGGTGAGTACGTACTTTGCAGCCGGCTAAAGGTGCGGTAACACGGACGATTCCATGATCTGGCTTCGAAAGTGATTCTTCAGCAAGGACAATCCACCCAGACACACCAGATGATAATGCTAGAAACGAGAAATTGCGCTCCTTGCCTCTTTCAAATGCAATCCTACAGGGTACAGCATCAACTGCACCGGGAAGTTTCAAAGATTAGACTAACTACAGAATAGACAAATCAATCAAACTGAGACATGAGAGTGGAACATGGACATGGTGTGGGTTTGATAGATGTGGTAATAAGGCAAGCATAAGAGCATCATGTGCTAACCTAGCTTCACTTCGGTGCCAGGTTTGGCGACTGAAACATCCAAACCAG
Organism: Eutrema heterophyllum; assembly: GCA_002933915.1. Classification (NCBI taxonomy): domain Eukaryota; kingdom Viridiplantae; phylum Streptophyta; class Magnoliopsida; order Brassicales; family Brassicaceae; genus Eutrema; species Eutrema heterophyllum. The sequence goes on from PKMM01056681.1 coordinate 565,823, forward strand.
CAATTGTGGCGCGAGACGTTTCAGATCTGTCGACAGGAGGATGAATAGGAGGCTGCTCTGGTAAGGGCCTACCTAGCGAGAAGATCTGGAGTTGATGAAGAAGCACAAAAACCTAAGGAGTAAAGGCTCGATTATCAGATGTTTGTAGCATATACATCAACAACAAGCGCTGATACGCGTTTTCCATAAAAATATAAAGGGACGAAATGGACGAACCTTTACCACCTCACACAATCTTTCACCTGCTGTGAGTGATGATTCACTAACAGCATTATCTGTAAGAAATTCAGTTGTTAGTGGTTTGCATAAACAGGATTTTAACAATCAGTTGTCACATTTATTATCAGCTAGCCACGCAAAATGTAAATCAAAAATTCTACCATTAGAAGATGATCTCTCCAGCTGGAGAAGAACGGATTTAGGCTCTTTTTGAGGGGATGGAGCTTCGATCACTGTCAGAAGAGATTTGGTATCAGATTCACTGAATATATTCTTACAATCAAAATCCAACATATTCAACATTTTGCTTCTTTACTTGCCTCTTTTGCACTTTTTCCACTCATCAAGCAGTACCGTGATGAGTAGATCAGGCCAGGTACCTTTAATCTCCCGGATAAGTGCTCTTGTACATTTCTCATACGAAACCTGCCATCAGCAGGAAACTAGTAAATAAATGAAAAGAGGGGTAGGGGAGAGAGAGACAGTGTGAAACAAAAAAAAAACATCTTGAAAGCAACATACATTCATCATCTTGAGATGCTTGCGATTAAATTCTGCCTCACTATAAGGAAGCAATTGGCGTAAGAGCCAGCCACCATCCCATAATGTTTCCGCAGACATGTTTTCTCGGCAGAGAAGACTGACCAATGCATCCACCACCTACACCACATTTGTTACTAAATCAAGACAAGAACTTTTGCACCGTGTTGAAAAAGAACCTAGCTTTAGTAGATGGATTTTCATAAGAAGCTAGGCTAATAACTAGGGTTTACAAAACATAATTTACCTGATGTCTATGTACACGGGGGCACATTGCAGCCCCAGGCAATGAACAGCATACTCCAAACTGCTCCTGTTGAAGTTACTTGAATGAATAAGTCAATCAAAATATAATACAACACCAAAGAGATGGAGGGGAAGAAGGTGTAAAGGAAATTTTAAGAGATGCTGGGAAGTACCTCCAACCTCCGCAGACACCAATCAAGTTCGCTACTTAAGCCATCTCTCATAGAACCATTTTGCGGTGAAAACAGTTGCTCTTCACCAGAGTCCTCCCCAACCAAAGATTGCTGTCAGATATAACTACCAATTAAGTTTTAAATAAGAAAAAAGGCTTTCCAAGAAGTAAAGCATATCTTTTGGTCCATGCTAGAGTAGATGGTCCAGTTAAAAGTATTAGTAACAGTATCCATACAGACGCGATTTGCCTTGACAATCTACTGGAAAAGATATTATGCACAAGATAGAGGATAATGACAGAACTCACCAGCAAAAGTTTTTTGTGCTGCTTACGCTGAGGAAGAATGCCGAAAGCATCTAGCATTGACTCTTCAAGCTCTATCAAAAGAGAATGTAAGACATCAAAACCAGAAAAGGCGAGAAGAATCTGCACAACACCACTGCCAATACCTTTTGTCTGCAACAAAGTGGCTAGCACAAACAAGGAACCCTGAGCTTGCACATCATCTCCCTCAGAAATAAACTGAAGTAAAGTCTCCCTAGTTACAAAAAGAACATCAGCTTAATAGATAGAGGAAAATACTAAGACTGCATCATACACGGCTTAATATTAGCTAACATGTTACCTAAACGTAATATGTGAATTGTCGAAAATACTTTTTGTAGTATTTTCACTGCAGACGTGGGAATTTCCATCCTCACTCGAAACTGAAGTGCTTGTGCTTGGACACTGTTGATCAGCTTCCTCAGCAACACTATTGTCTGGATGCCCATTTCCATAAGTAAGACGTTCAGGAGCCCAGCTGCTATTAGGTTTCACTAGGGAACTTGAAATGAAAGCTTTTACAGGGCAGAAAAGGGTAGCAGCAGTCATATTCGCCAGATCTTTGATTTTAACTATCCGCAGGATGCAACAAAGCAAATAGAGAGAAGTCACAGGATCAACTGATTTATCCTGAAATAACCACAAAAACATAGTATATACTGAAATTAGAAATTGTACTCTTGCATATAATAAAAAACTAACAAGGCTAACAAAATAGCACAAAAGGACAATATAAATTAACCGAGAACATCAATGAGGAAAAGGAGAAATTTGGTACGTTTACAGCCTCGGAGCATAAAGACGGGAGAAGAAGTGGGAGAGTCAGATGCTGCAGAATGTGATCTGTTATCAGCCTCCCGATATCAGGTATGCCAGCAGAGATAACATCACTAAAGTAGTACAAGGTGTCCTCGATCCCATCCACGGCAGCAAACAATTTTCCACCTGAGTCTGGCGATGGGCTCCTTTAGCAAAAGTAAATGACAATCTTTCAGAAGAATGTAATTTACCCAGATCACACGCAAACAAATAAGCAAATAGATGATAAGGGGTTATGATAACTAATGACCAATTTTACGCTATTCCCGTGGGAAATGAAAATGCACTGAATCTTACTTTAGAGTGTTCAACACCATTGCACTTAGATCCATGCATTGCGTTTGGAAAAATGTAACTAAATTTGAAAAGTACTCGGTGTGCGGAGGACTAACTACATAATCATTCACAGATTCATCGCCAACTGCAGAAAGAAAAAACCAAAGGCATCAGAAGCGTTGCTAAAAGCTCTGATTTTTTTATTATGCAAGTGACGAATCGAAAGAACTGAATGACTTACCATGATAGACATTAAGAGTCAGGGCACGAACTGCAGTCCGTATCATGTTCTCTTCATGAAATGCAAATTGTATGCCCTCAACATAAAGGGGAAAAGAAACTACTACATCCTAGACGCAGAAACGCAGAATTAAAAAATATGGCAGAAAAATCCATAAAGGACTTATAAAAGTAAAAGGAACATGCAGCTTAAAAAATACTCACGTTCTCGGTCTTCAAAAGCAACGATATTGTATGCTTGTTTAGTTTCCCACTAACAGCTCTACATAAAGAAAACAAAACAGTTATCAGCTACAGTCGATAAGTACTTCCTAAAGCCGAGATAACAACAGAAAAATGTACCTTAAGAAGGATATGTAGTAAGATAAAAGCTCTTCATGTTGGAAGTCAAATGTATATGTTATCAAATAATTTACATATTCGTTACTGAACAAGTAGTCTGCAAGGAGTTTCAAAAGAAGATCATAAATAGACTATAATCATGAGGAATTCTCAAAGACAAATATATTGCATCTGATGAACTCACAGATAGCTTGTTCACTTTTTAGGTTTTGGATCATAATACTCATGGTTTGCAACAACTGAACAGAAACTGTTACCGTCCTGCTAACCCTCAAAATACGTACAAACTCCCCCATTACTTGCTTCTCCATAAAAAATCTGCAACAATCGCAAAATATTTACATATGCCAATAAAAAATTAAGGGCATTGACTGATAGTTGGCAGAAAGACTCACTCAAAGAATGAGGGGTCATGCTGATCGCCATAAGTTAATATCTCTGCGATTGATCTCAGTGCCTCGACGACAATATCCTTGAAAATTGAAACCGGTAAACAAAGCTAAAATCCTTAACAAAAACAAAACAATACTGCCAAGACAAAGTTGCTAAAACGAAAGGACTTATGCCACTGACCTTATTGGCCTCGTTCACTATCTGAGTTTTTCTCAGCTGGTCAGTAAGATGCCTGAAAAAAACCAAAGTTTCAAGCACTTATGCTTCATCATCTGATAGAATCACAGAGCAAATAATGTCGTACACAAAGATCTCGATGAAATTTCGAGAACAAGTCATTCTCCTATGGTCAAGATAGGCCCTTTGACTGAAACTGGGGAAGATGGACTTATATAGTCGATGGCACCATTCAAGCCTATCAAAGATTCAACTTCCCGGAAACCCTAACAAATAACTGCAAGCTACCAATTCTAATTCCAAAGAGATTACGACGAAAAACCTCTCAACAACCCTTAGAAGACACATTTTTAGGCCAGGATTCACAAAATCGCTAAAGACTCGAACACCAAGGGTAAACTTAGTCACAATTGAAATTAAACGAAACAGAGTTAAATCAGAAACCAGTAGGAACAAAAACCCAGGAAAAAAAATCAAGCCGATCAGAAAAAAATTAAAACCTGAGTTCGCCCAAGGAGAATCGATCTCTGGGTCTTAAGAAGGAAAACCACATGATTGTCGGATCAATCCTTTGAATCTAGTCTTCTCTCGATCATCATCCTTCACTCCCGAGAAAACCCCAATTCCATAATTGGTCCTCGATTAAAGGAAACTCCACAAGTCCTGATGAAATCCGATTCCAGTTCCGGTTCGGATTGCTTCACCGAAGACAAAATCATACAAATTAAAAATAAAAAAAAATCGTCTATCGAGCAAGAAATATTTGTGTGTCGTGTTCGAATTTCTCGTTCCGGTAAACAACAGAATTGTTGACGGAAATGCGAATAGAAGCACCGAAGTGGGCGTTGAGCTGGCGTTGTTGGGTCAAATAGAATCGGATACGGGTCGGGTTCAATCTCGAATATCCGTCTCGGTTCCAATCTTATAAGGGTTAAAGATCCTCGGTTTTTGGTAATTTAAGACATTGGAACCTCTGACTGAGGAAGAGGCTTCTCCATTATCAATGGGTTCCTTCAAAGTTTAATGGGTTAAAGGAACTAACCAAAGTTGATAATAATTACATAAGAAAAATTGTAAAAATTCTCTCAGACTAACCAAAGTTGCAAAATAACCCTTCAACTACGAAAATTGTTGTTTCAACAGAAAGGACAAACATAATAAATAAAAAAGCAACCTAAATTTCGAGACTTGTGGCAACTGCATTCTGCTGCTATACCAATGTCTTAAAGATCCTGACTAGCATAGAAGAGAGAAAGAAAGAGTTGTTAAACTTTATGTTTTATATCATAACTTTTTTGATTAATATCTAACAAGATGAATTTGTTGCTAAGCTTAAGATTTCTATCCAAAATTTATTTTGAAAAAATTCAGACAGAGATGAAAAGGTTGCTGAGCTAGAAAGAAAAAAAAATCTCAAACAAAGATAACAAAGTTTTTGAGCTCAAGACTTATATGCAGAACTTTGCAACTAGGCAGCATAACTTGAAGGCAAAAGTTTTAGAAGGCATTTAATGTAAAGAAGTATTTTTGAATAAATTTTATATTACATAACAAAAAAAAAATCGTTGTATGAACAAAACTATAGAGTCTCTGGGTAGGCATGTAACTTTGGTTAAGTCTTTAAATGTACTCGGAATTTTCTTCTTCTTATTATGATTATACAATGGCGTTGAAATAAATACATCTGGGCCAGCCCAAAAGCGCACAATCCTTTTTCTAATATTTCGTTATCTAGTTTCTCTCTTTTCCTATGCGCTTCTTCTATTTGTTGCTCGAGTTCACAAATTTTGATTGACCTAGGCTTTCGTTTTCCACAATCATCTGACAATCCGGTACGTTTGCTTCGTCGCCTTAATGAATTAAATGCTGATTTTGATTAGCCGTTTCCTAGTCTTTCTTTTTGCTCAAGTTCACGGATTTTGGTTCACCATGTACAATTAACTAATATAATAGATGTTTGTTATCTTTCTAATCGTTGTTTGTAATCTATCTATGTTTCGGGTTATTCCAAACTTAGGATAGTGTGAATTAGATGACTTGAGATTTATATTAAGAAGGAAACCCACTAAAATAAATCGTTAGGCTATCTATTTGGATCTCTTGTGTTTTGGATGATATATATGTTTAGGAGTCTATTGGATCATGTAGGAGTTAGTATTGTATTCGTTTAATGTTGACAATATAATGACATTAGCTAGTAAATCTTAGTAATATACTTATTGTTTTACTATTTTTTATTGCTAGTAACATTTAAGGTATGTACATCGTTTGTGCATAAAATTTTCCAACATTTGATATCAATCAAGTTTGTAACTTTTTCGCAACACTATTAGGTGGAGATTATGTAGAAACTACTTTTCAATACAAGATATGAATAATTTTATTAAGTGTTTGTTGTTTTTTTTTAGTTAAGATATGCGGCAAAAATGAAAACTTAACAAGTAGAATGTGTTTAATTGATGTTTCAAAAGAAAATGATTAAAACCCACATTGTTCTATATGCACTTTGAGAGAATTCTCAAAAAAAAAAAACTTCACAATCTGGCCTACAAGAACAACTAATTTTGCTTCAACATTGATCAAGATTGTTTCTTTGTAATTCGACTTGGTTTGATAAAATTTTGATTGGGTTTGGTTTAGTTTTAGGTTTTGAGTTTTGATTTCAATTTGGTTTTGTTCGTTGATGGTCAATTTTTCAAACTTTGTTATTATCATAAGAACTCACTAGCAAAGAAATGACCCCAAAGCCTTGAACATATCGTACGGGCACGATTTGATTGATTTGAACGTGAGGCTCTTGATGAAGTCTAGTCGTTCTTTCAAATTGAGATTGCGCGAAAAGGGCAACAGAAGAATGACATGAAGAACAACAAACCCATTGGAACCCATTGTTGTTGCTTAGGCAGCGATCCAATGTAATTTGAACAGTTGAAGAGCACAAACGTCAGCGCGATCATCCTGTCTCCAAAAAATCTTAGAGCGGCGATGGTAAGAGTATATTAGGTGTACGATAGGAAATGATTGGTTGGGAAGGAATCAGATTTTTTGTTAATTTGTGCGTGATGGAATCAACTTGCACAAGAGAACAAGGGNCAAAAAAAAAAACTTCACAATCTGGCCTACAAGAACAACTAATTTTGCTTCTACATTGATCAAGATTGTTTCTTTGTAATTCGACTTGGATTGATAAAATTTTGATTGGATTTGGTTTAGTTTTAGGTTTTGAGTTTTGATTTCAATTTGGTTTTGTTCGTTGATGGTCAATTTTTCAAACTTTGTTATTATCATAAGAACTCACTAGCAAAGAAATGACCCCAAAGCCTTGAACATATCGTACGGGCACGATTTGATTGATTTGAACGTGGGGCTCTTGATGAAGTCTAGTCGTTCTTTCAAATTGAGATTGCGCGGAAAGGGCAACAGAAGGATGACATGAAGAACAACAAAACCCATTGGAACCCATTGTTGTTGCTTAGGCAGCGATCCAATGTAATTTGAACAGTTGAAGAGCACAAACGTCAGCGCGATCATCCTGTCTCCAAAAAATCTTAGAGCGGCGATGGTAAGAGTATATTAGGTGTACGATAGGAAATGATTGGTTGGAAAGGAATCAGATTTTTGTTAATTTGTGCGTGATGGAATCAACTTGCACAAGAGAACAAGGGCGATGAAAAATCTCGAAAGTGCCATGGCGGGAGTTTGGAGAGAAGTTCTTGGTTTTTCTTTTGTCGTAAAGAAAAATGGGCAGACATAAGAGATCTTTGTGGGAGGGGCGGGGGGAACGAATGATTAGTATATATATACGTATATATATTGTAAGTGTGACGGAAAAAAAGTGTCAACCAAATTCGGTTGAACGTTGCTAAGTCTAAACAAACTTCACTAGTCATTATCCTCTCTCATGATGCCTCTTACATATATATATAAAATACATAACAAGTCTTATGGCAACAACTTCAAGCGTTTGCTTTTGTTTATGGATGCTAATGAAAACAAAGAAACAAATCATAGCTCATAACATGAGCAAGGATTAGAGATTAAAGGACATATACTATTTTATCGACCATAGGCTCTTATCACTTGGTTTTTCTTTGTTTATTTGCCTAATGTGCTGTTTCAAGAAGATGTTTCACTATGGAGATGTTCGGAGGTTAAATTCAAAAGAAAAAGCTCACAACTAGAGAGACAAAAAATCTGATTCAGATAACGCAGCCCAAAAAAGACTGGTACACAAGCGTATAGTTCACTCATGCGACGCCTAAGTACTCGTTCTTCACTTGGCTTGCTATAAAAATTCGACTATCAACCGAATATAGAATTCGAAGTTGGAACTCAGGACAACAAACATACTGCATTCTATGTGGAGATACGTAGGAATAAAAGAATCATCTCTTTTTCTCTTGTCGATACTCAGCCGAAATTTGGGAATCACTCATGCATGAGTAGACTCCTCTCGAACATATTCTCCACAGATTGGGATCAGTTGGTCGCGCTCCTCAATGGATCCACTTACGATCGGCTACACCAGTTCATTCTCCGGTATGTCCTCCAAACAACAATTTATCATATACGACGTGAGAGAAATGGGAGAAGACACAGAGAAACTTTTCTTCCACCATCTCGACTCACCAAAGAACATTAGAAATCGTTTTGGCTCAATCAACAATCAAGGATATCATACATATGATTGAAGGATTTCTTTTCTAATGTTTTGCTGAGAAATCGGTTTGCCACACGCATTCCATAACATCGACCAAGCTCACCCCAACATAATTAGAGTATTTGCTTTCAACAAATCTATCTTCTAGGATTTCTTTTCTAATTTCTAATTTCTCAACAAAAAGTCACAATCATTGTAAAACAGATTTTTGATTTGAATAAATTTTACATTCAATTTTTTTTAAAAGAATATATGTGCGGTTTCTAGGGTGTAATCACAAACTCTTGCTTCCATATATCAACATGGATTATTTCTACTGGGCTGTTCCTAATGCATCAATCTTTCCATAAAAAAAAATATCTTCTTGTTTTATATTTATAGTTCTATATAAACATCTATGTGATACAAATTGACACTCACTAGAGGATTGTCTCTTTCAAATAGACAATGACATTACAAAAAGAATAATAAACTAGACTAACAAACAAAAAATGCAAGATAAACAAGAAAAAAGAACCCTGAAAAAGAGCAGCTATAAAAGTGCTTAATGAATGGACATGAATCTTGTGAAACAAGGCACTTGAAAACTATGAAAACTGGATACATTGAATGAATCATGGAAGTTTTTCTAAGAATGCATCTAAAATGCATGGCGATTCATATATTCATTTATAAAAAACAAGAACAAGAAGAAATCAATACCCAACCCTTTTTTTTCAAATGCAATGCAAAATGAGATCATCCGAAGATGGCGAAGACAAGACATCATAAGTGATGTTTGACTGATCTTGATAGTTTCTTTCAAAGTCAAACAATGGCTTTAACCTTCTTTCTACCTCGCTATCTCGCTGCATTGTAGATCGATCTCGTGTACGACCATTGAGTAAGCTAATGTCTCATATCTACTGGACTTGAGCTCTCATAGTCTCTCCACTTTGTTGGATCGAAAAAGGTATAAAAAAAATCATTAAAATAACAAAAATTGCAAAATAACCTTCATCAATGAAAATTGTTAAAAAAAACAAGTGTCTTACTAATTTAAAATTCCATTATACAATTTTGACTGTATACTATGTAGTAAAAACTTAAAGTTCATCGTTTTGGTTTTAACGAGTATGACAAAAAAAAAAGACAAAATTTGGGTTCGTCTTTTAATCAGAACAACATAAGATTCGAGACTGATTGCAATTTTGAGAAAACATGTAAGATATTTGGGGGAAAAAAAGAAGAAGAAACAATTTTTTTTTTTTAAAACTAAAATTTATGTTTTCATTAAGCCAGTGTGTGTTACAGTCAGAAGTTAATATTGTAGATTATAATTAATTTGATCTCTGACCAGAAAAAAAAAATAATTTGATCCTTTTTTTCAGTTCTCTTAGATGATGAGTTATTTTGCAAACTTTGGTTACTTTAAGGTCCTTTTTTGCAATTTTCTCTATTTCATTCGAATCAAAGTTTCGTTTTAAACATATGAGACTTTATACAAGATCACAACCTAATTACGTGATTACTCAGTTTATTACACAGATTTTAAAGTTTGAAGACTTAATTAATCATCGTCGCCGGTGATTTTCACGACCCTAACGTTGCGATTCTCCTCGATCTCCGGCGGTGACGGCGAAGAAGTACCATCTTTCGCGACGAACACAACGAGGAACCCATCCTCCATCCAAGCCGTGACCTGATCCGTCAGGGCGTTGTCGGGAAGCTTGAATCTGCTCATGAATTTGTTGTCTCCGGTGCAGATCTGGAGAAATCCTTCCTCGTCCACGAACACGATCGCTTCGTCCTGAGTCGCTCCCGGAAGATACGCCTTGAAAACGTGAGCCGTAGGTGTCTCCGTCCAATTGAGCTGCGTCTCGACGGTGGATGAGGGAGAGGATGGGAAAATTTCTCGGGAAAGTGAAGGAAAATGGCGAGAAAGCAGGATGGATGGTGATGGAAAGTCCAAGAAGGAGCTCATGAGCTCGAATGGCTCCCAGATTCTATCGCCGGTAGAAAATCTCCGGCGATCGTTGATTGGAATTATCGACATCTTCTTCTACTGAAGTAAAGCAACAGAGAAGCTAAGCTATATAAGTACATCTTATCTGGAGAAGAAGTTGCTGTTCAAAAAAATAAAAAAAAATATGGAGAAGAAGTTCTAGAGTTTTCTTGAAAAACAGATGAGCAGGGTAACTGGGCTTAAACGTTGTCAAAAAGCCCAATGGGCTTTGCACAAAACCTTTCTCTTCATTCTTTTTTTTTTGTTAGGATGTTAAGATTTATCACGAATTTTTTTATTTGTCATCTTTTTTTTTTAAAGTTAGATGTTAAGATTTATTACTGATTGATTGTTGTAGTTGGAAATACAACTGTCAAAATTTGTAAATAGGAATAAATAGGAGATTTTGGTTTATCTTTAACAAAAGAATAACTGATGGACTATCGAGCAATAAACATTTGTTGCTCGATGAGAACAAACATAATCTAAAAACAATTTGTACAAGGTTTTTGAGAAGTAAATTGAATTAATATTTCGATTCTCATGAGAGATTTTCAGGAACAAAAACAAAAAAATGACAAGTGTTTGAATTTAGAGCTAAATTACAGTCGAAAGTGGTGTAGAGAGTTGAAATTTGGTCCTTGCTCTTTACCATTGTCCTTGTTTTATACTCCGAGATCGTGTTTAATGTCTTCGTTTACTCCGCTTGATTCGCCATAAATGATCTTTTAAGTTTGAGGCTCCGGCCGTTACGTTTAAGCGACTTATATATTCTTGCCCATCTATGAGCAGCTATGATACAAATATATTCTTGCCCATCTATGAAGACATCCAAAAGGTAGTTTGTGAGGTTTCTGTTATCATTCTGGTTGATTTATTGTCAAATTGACTATGGGTTGATAAAATGATAATTCCATGGATCTTTCACATTTTCAAGTTGATTTATTGTCAAGTTTACTATGGGGCTTCATAAAATGACAATTCTATGGATCTTTCACATTTTCAGGCCACGGGAATTGAGAAGAAATATGATCGAGAAATTACCAATGTCACTGAGGCATATAGAGTCGTTGTTGATCATATAAGAACATTGTCATTTGCCATTGCGGATGGAGCTCACCTTGGTATGCCCATTTTTCACAATCAAAGTTTATTTTCTGTCATGTATTTTAGCAAGATATATACACTCTCTTGTAGGTAATGAGGGTCGTGAGCATGCTCTCCGACGTATCTTTCATCGAGCTGTTCGCTACGGAATGCAATTCCTAGAAGCCAAGGAAGGGTTTTTCAGCGGGTAAGATTACAGTACAATGTGTTTTCCAATATAATTTATGTGTTTATCACTTACGTTTTTGCATCATTGCAGAGTTGTCAGTTCTCTTGCTCGTGTGATGGGCGATGTCTTCACAGAGTTGAAAGATCATGAAGACAATATCATAAAGATATTAAAACAAGAGGAATCAAGTTTCTGCAAAATCATGGTAACGACTCGATTTTAATTCTGATAGTGAAAGGATTCATCCTTTCTCTGCTAAACTAATGCTTTCGTTTCTCTGCTTTCTCTACTAAGTCTAAATCTAATGATTTCTCTGCTAAATCAAAAAGCTAATCTCTGCTACGTTGATCAAATTTCCATCAAACACAGCAACTCGTGCTAGACCTTAACGACGCCAAGAAGCCCGATGATCTCAGAGCCAAAGCTCTGAACGAGCTAACTAAGGTATGTTATTGTTGACAGTTTGGTATTGATTCACTGTGGGTATTGTTTGGTTTTTTTTTCTTAAACAGAAAGCTATTGTTTATTACTGTTAACCTTCGTTGTTGTTGTTTTAGGAAAGGGATCAAGATTTAGCGCATCTCCTCTGGTACTCTCAGGGAACAGCTTCCCTTTTAGTAAAGGTATCGGGTGAAAAAACAATCGATTTTTTTTGTCTTTATTTCTTCTTAAACATGTTTATCCTCGTTTTCTGTATTTTGAAGGAGATAGCTCAATCAACTTCAAAGCCGTTGACGTGTGATCGGGCGAACCACGTTTCCAAGTTGTTCTGCCTCTTAGAAGTAAGGTTCTTATCCTTATTTTCTTTTCTTCATTATGTGGGTTACTGAGAGTCGCATTTTTTTATGTGATGCAGTGTCTAGTGGAACTTCCAGAGGCTAGAGTTTCCGTACTCATTTAAACAAAAATAAACTGCTACTGATTTCATTTCTTTTACACAGGTCTCCTACATTTCTACCTCTATCCCTTTGTCCAGGCGACAAGCAGAGAGGCACCTACTGAACTCCTGCGGAAGGGCAGTTTGGATCTCTGGGCTGCCCTTGTGACGGTAAGTAATATCATAATAGAGAATTCAATATTTTTAATTCTATGTACACATTTTTTTTTTTTTTTTTTTTTTTTTTTTTTTGTTAATCTAACACACCTTGATTAACTAGGTTGGTGATGCTCCGCACGATGAGGTTAGCAAGCTTATCAACAGTGGGATTGTTCAGACTTGTCTCAGGTCGTTGCCGCTGGGCTCACTTCCTTCTAAACAAGTAAATCTCTAATCTAAAATATAGAAACGTATCTCTAAACTTCCATAAAATCCTACTAAACGTTATAGAAATATCCTAATTCTAATTAAACCATGATGTTTTTGCCGTGATTGTAGGCTGCAGTTTCCCTTATTGCAAAAATACTCTGCCAATGACGTGGGCTACATTTATGTGATAACCGATAGACGTCTACTGTTTGAGTTGATTCACGGGTTGTCACTCATGCTTTCCGTGGTAGAGGAGTCACTTCCACAGATGTTGAAGATCATTATCCCATGTTTTCATCGCTTGTCAGAAAACACAAGCATTCGCTATGAACTGAGGCGCTCATTGCCTCGCTCGGTCCGGGACGACAGTTTTAGAGATATGCTTGCGGATGATGCTCTGTCATTGCTAGACTTGCAAGAAAACTTACGTATGTGATTTCTTTGTTTTTGACTTTTTGCACATTATAAGGAACAAGTCTTCCACGTTTGCGTTTGCATTTCCAATTCTATTTCTATTTGTTTCTTTGTTTGAAAGGATCAATGATTTCCATATATGTTTCATGTACTTTGCTATTATACAAGAAATGAAAAACCAAAAAATAAAGGTAGTATTATGAAAATTTTCTCCTGTGTTCTATTGGCACACACACCATAGCTTTTGAAGAAAAGAACAGTGTGTTTCAGCCAAAAAAGAAGAAGAAGAAAAAACAGAGTGATAACTTCAAGATCAAGCAACCATAAGCTATTGGACGACCCAAACCCCGGACCCGTTTCTCCCGAATCTCTTAGCTTCTTTCGAATACCCTGCTTGTGTCTCTTGGCATCATTCATACTGCGCCAATTCCCATGTATTGTGATAGTTTGGCAGCTATACAAGCATCCCAGTGCTTCCTCTTTTCCTTTCCCATTGCATAGTTTTTCATTTCACCCCACTACCCCAAACAGGATGATACTGATCAATCTGTAGACATGCATCCCAAATATATATCGTAGTTTGCACTTTGCAGTCAAAGGAAGTAATACATACTGAAGATACCAGAACGAAAGTAGAAAAATCAAAGAGAGTTATCATACCACATCAATTACGTTGCCATTTTCACGAGCTCTTCCTTTGGAATCAGATTGACTGATTTCTGATCGTTTGCTTGACAAAAAATGAGCAAGAAGAGAAACCGATAGAGCCTCACTCTGACGAAAATTTGGAATATTTACATCATACCACTCTGGCTGACGAGCAAACCGCCCTAAAGAAGTCCTAGAATAAGTGGAAAAGACAAATTAACGCACACAAAAAAAAAAACGAGTGTAAATTAGAGATGATGATCACATTTCCCTTAGCAACAGTAGTTAAGTATTTTAAGATATCTAGAAATGCCAGGTTGGATGTCTATTCTTGAGAAAGTTAAGAAATGATTAGCATAATGCTCAAATAAACCTACTTTCAGTTTAAACTCAACCTGCGATAGAACTATTATCATAGCAGACACCAATCTCAACAGTTCAATGTGTTTTGCCAAGGCGACATATGTTAAAATCCTACAGCCCACAAAACACTTAAGAGGCGTGGCCATAGTATTAGATACATAGCACAGAAAAGAAAGAAAAAGCAAATGCTTGAGGCCAGATTATAGATATATGCAGAGAGATCTATCAAGAAAGTGTACCAAAATGCATATTGCAACAAAAAAAAAGGGGAATAACAGAAAGTCACCTGTAAATTCGATCTTCCATCAGCTGGAGTTCTTGTCTAAATTTCTGCATATTGCCTTGTCTTTGGCATGAGGAGAAGTTCAGTCCAAGGAGCACCAAGGAAAAAAAGGAGGTACCAGCCGCTGCCGGGTGGCGGGTAAAGCACCAGTCAAGATTTGTACTCCGTTGTAACAACCGACCAAGTAGCAAGAGTTGCTCCACACTATTATGCCGAACAACCTAAGAGAAACATGGCAGTAATAAGAAAAGTCACCCAACTACATCTTAACTGCATCAATTTTAGCATTAGTGCTTCCTTAATTGTCAGTAGTCAGATTCCCAAGTAAGTAATTGCTTCTAGACTGAAAATTTTCATCCAAGGTTTTTAACGGAACAATAATATCGATTCAACTAAGATCCCATGCTACCGTAAGACTTTCGATCATCTTAACTAATGACACAGCGGAAATAAGGTAAACCACCTACATGAATTTACCATGCATAATTGTAAATAGAATAAAGCCTAACCTCAAAGCGATCTATCAAAAATCCAAGCCATAGTCTGTGAGCAACTATTTGATCAACAGGATTACTTTCAGGTGGACCTTCTGGTTCTCCAGGAGAAAGTTGGGGCTTTAATTTTGCAGCTGGGACATAGTATCGCATATCAGATGCAAAAACTCCTCGTTTTGCATCAATTCTCCATATCAATGCATCAACAAGTTCGGCAAGGACCGTTGGAAATTGAAAGAGATATAATAGATTGATTGATTAACATAAGGGAAATACAGATACATTATATAGGAGAGAGAAAAGACAAAGACAACATAAGTATTAGAGAGAGGAGCGTATGAGGTAGTTGTGGGGAGATAAGAGTGGGAGACAAGAGTTAATGGTACAATAATAATACAATACTCTAATACTCTCTCTATTCCTTCTTCCTCTCTAATACTCCCCCGCAAGCTTGGTCGTCGGGACGCCAACAAAAGGACCAAAGGCCAAGCTTGCAACACGCAAATGACTACCTCATTAAAAACCTTAATATATAAAACCTCTTGGGATAAAACTATGTTAGGGGAAAAAGAGTATAGTCTTCACGGTTACTTGATGTAGCTATGACCCCGGTTAAAAAAAAATGATTAAACCGGCTCCTTTCTCCCAAGTGTTTCCATTCCTTTAGTCCTTCTTGACTTGATTTCTCTTCTTATGGACCTCTTCATTTCATCTAGAGCTTCTTTTTAGAATTTCCACGCATTCCTCCTCTCCTTTAAACCTTCATCATTCATGAGATGTAAAGAAATTTTTTAAAGTATATGTCGTGGGTTTTAAGAAACAAATAGATGAAACTTGAGTTTTCAAATGAGAGAATTACTAGTAATTAATCTATGGACTATTAATAAGGAATGAAATTAAAAACAAAATGGATAGAGTTTAGAGAGTAGCCTTTTGAAGTGAAGAAGATTCTTAGTTTGAGATGCGGTTTTGGTCATCTTGAGATTGATCTCCCCCGCAATCTTGACTTGTTCATGGTTTAAAAACCATCTCTTGGAACCTTGAAACCTTGTGCATAACCGATCTTGAGTTCCATCAACTTCACACTAGCACCAATGCATTGGACTGATTCAAAGTATCCCACCAGCTTGCCTTTCCACTAGAACTTCCACCATAGCCACCTTGGGGTCTGCCATCTTCAGGTCAGCCTCTTCGGTCCGCCATCTTCAAGTCAGCCGGGTTAACCTAGGTTGGGCTTGTCTTGTGGTCTCTGAAACTTGATGGTTACTGGTTCAATCTCCAAGCATGGTTGTTGTGCCTTCTCATGGCTTTCTTGAAGCCTTTAGAGTTTGAATCTAGCCACCAGCTGACCTCCAGCTGATGTGTTGCGTTTTTGACGTTTTCCAACTTGTGTTTTTTGTATATAATCGAGTCTTTTTCAAGTGTTTTAGTCTTCTAGGAGTCATTTCAGGTGTAAAAGCATTGCGGGACGGAGTCCGGAGGCCTAGAACGGAAAAACGGCGAAACCGAGCAAAAAAAGATGGGATCGATCGATCCCCTACCTGGATCGATCGATCCACAAAATCGGACAAAATCTGGATCGATCGTTCCAAGATCTAGACCGATCGATCCTCGAAGAAAAGGGTGGGATCGATCGATCCCCTCAGTGGATCGATCGATCCACAAAATCGGACAAAAGATGAATCGATCGTTCCAAGATCAAGACCGATCGATCCTCCAAAAAGATGGGATCGATCGATCCACCCTACCTGGATCGATCGATCCAGCCCCTGAAAACAGTTTAAAAAACGTGTTTTGTACTATTTTACCTAATTTCTTCTTCCCTTGGACGAAAAAGACAAAAAAAATAAGAGAGAGATCTCATATGTATGAAAAGAACTGGTCTCTGTATCTCTATTTATCTTCATGGTGATTTGTAAGCTTGGGAAGCAAACTTTTGGATCTACATAATTGGAGAAGCTTTCTTAATCTCTCTTCTATTTCTGTTTTTGTTCATCATGTGTTCTTCATATTTTCTCTGTATTTGTTCTGTAATCATGAGTGAGTAGTCTCTTAGTTAAGCCAAGGGTGTTAGGGGATTTCATGATTTGACGGTTTAGGATAGATTAAACGGGGATTTATTCGGTGGATTCTTCGTCTAGGGAGTTCTTATTGCTTGAATTATACTGATCACTTAGTTCATGATCTTGGGTTATCTAGCGCACGGGAGTGTTTGTCTAGATGCCGGAATTATCCTAGATGAGCAAAGCGTCCTTATCCAACGGGAGTTGATGTTAAGGCGTTCTTGTGAACCTATCAAATCGAACTAGAAAAGCATGCTTATAACATTTGAATTCAACGGGAGTTAGTATTCATGGTTTTAAGCATAGGGATTAATACTCCGGGAGGAGGTTAATCTATTATTAGGTTTGAGTTCTAGACGATTCTTAAAGCAAACCCCTGTTTAAGGTTCATTAACCGTTATTCGTGATTTCCCGCAACGTCACCCGAGGCTTAACGCTTTCCTTATTTGAACTTATATCGTTTTAGTTGCCGTTCTTAGTTTCGAAAACATAAAACCAGCAAAACTCTGTCATTCGTCTTAGCTTTAGTTTCACCCTGCATTCTCATAGTCGTAACGCTTGGTCCTTGTGGATTCGATCCCTACATTACTACTTCGTATTGCTGTGCACTTGCAGTAGTTACATATAGGGTTAAAACCTGACCACATCACCAGCCCGCATGACTGATTCTGAACAGATTACACTCGCCATGTCTTCTTGAGACTGCAAGCAAATCAAAACAAAAAAAACCATCTCTCGGTTTGAAACTTTAAGATTTTGGAGAGTTCAAAACCGTGAGATACTTAGAGAATATGGATAATAAGTAACCAGAGAATGGGGTTTAAAGAATGGTGAAGAATCAAGAAAATAAGCGGAAGTATAAGAGAATGGAGAATTGAGAATTTGCTCAAGAGTTCAAATGGACAGAGTTTTGCTCTCTGTTTTCTTGAGTTTTGCGGAAGCAACAACAGCCAAGAACACTATCAGAATAACCATTGATTTGGTGTTTTCCGTGGCTCAGACAAAGAACAAGGAACTTGGATTCATTAAGGTTTTATGCTTTTTCCTCATAAGAGTAAAGCTCTACCCAGAATAACCAAGAACAGCAAGAACTTTGGCGTTTTAATAGCTGGAACACTCAAAGAACCGTTGGACAATGATTTTACCCACTGGTTAAAGACAAGTACTCACGGAATAACACATGGAAAAGGAGCTTTCCGTGAGCTTTAAACAACAAGAACCACAAAATAGCACAAGATTCAGTGTCTTTCGTGGCTTAAACAAGAACAAGGAACTTGGATTCATCAAGGCCTTATGCTTGTACCCATAAGAGTCAAGCGGGCCAAGGTTCTCTTCCTTTGATATTTTTAAAGAAAAGCAAGGGACTTGGATTCATCAAGGTTTTATGCTTATTCCTCATAAGAGTAAAGCTTTACCGTGGTTCTCTTCCCTTTAATACTGTTAAAAACAAACAAGAGATGACTTAGAGATGAGAATGGAGCTTAGAGAGTATGAGAAAGTGGAGTAAGGAGCCAAGAACCACGGATCTAAGTGTAATCCATTCCCAAGGGAAGGTACTAAAGCGATCCATGGATTTATCAAGACTTTCTCATTCTTCCTCTCTTTCCTTTGTGGTTCTTCACCACAACCACCATTTATTTTCTCTTCACGGTCAAAACAAAAATTGAAGACTTGAAAAACAAGTTTAAAGAGTCACCAAGAAAGATGCTCTGATACCATGTTGGAAATTGAAAGAGATATAATAGATTGATTGATTAACATAAGGGAAATATAGATACATTATATAGGAAAGAGAAAAGACAAAGACAACATAAGTATAAGAGAGAGGAGCGTATGAGGTAGTAGTGGGGAGACAAGAGTGGGAGACAAGAGTTAATGGTACAATAATAATACAATACTCTAATACTCTCTCTTATTCCTTCTTCCTCTCTAATAAGGACAACAGATCCAAGTTGTGGAGCAGCGGAAACCAACCAGGTCCAAATGAATACTCCAGTTTCCATAGCATATGGAGTTAACATATAAGCTGGACACCAACAAAGGAGACACAGTAATTGAGAAAAGCCTTTGATAGTTTTCGGCTCGCCAGCTTGCTGCAGCAATAAGAGAATAGAAAATGTGTTCCTATAAGATACTAATTAGCTGGAAGATATGATACACACATGTGTTCTCTCCCCTCCACTTATGAAAGAAAAGGGGATCTCCCAGTTTTTGGTTAGAAAATCTCAGCAGATTTGACAGAAGTAGTGCAGCTGCTTGAGAACAAGCTTCTCAAAATTGCGACATACAGAAGGCAAACGTCGAACACAAACTTAAGAATACAAAAGCCTGCAGTAGACAGTAGCAAAAAGACAGAAGCCAATGAACAGAAGAAAAAAAAACAGAATGGTTGTAGTTGTGGAATGCAGAGGAAAGTTTTAGAAAGAAGTAAACGGTAGTGAAAAATAATTAATGGTAGAAGCAAGTGACAGAAATCCTGTAACACTTTTAAGTCGGCAAAAAGACAGACTATAAAGTTGATGGTCAAATGGAAGGGTATTATTCTAGAAAATGGATCCTTGGTAAAAGATCAAAATAGAGACAAAAACAAGAAAAGCATGTGAAGGATCAGCAAAGTTACTTTTGTTCCATCCAAAATTAAATATGGATTAAAATATTGAAAGTTGATACGATTACAGCTTTTGATCCTATCTGTGGAATTACTTCTGCAAATACTTGCACTGGAAAAGGTAAGGTATCTTGGAAGATTATCATGCGTAACCATATCTAGCTCTATACCTACCATAGTTCAAACAATTTAATATATTCATAGATGCAACATATCACCTCGTTTCTCTCTCCTAATAGATGGTGAAACTACAAACTATATTTTAAACGAGAATGTATACCCGTTTGTTTTTACCTGGGGAAACTTGTCCCTAATCTGAATCAACAGGTTTACTGAGATGTCTCGAATGTGTTCATCTCTCTGTGACATACTCTTTATGAGGAAACATGCATGTGCGCACATTGTCGATTCTCTAATACTAGCATCTTTCCCAGTAATAGATACACGATTTTCCTGAAAGCAGATACAAGTTTCCATAACATTCATCGATTGTTAGGATGCTTACTCGAAGAAGCAGAACAAAAAACAGAAAAGCCAAGCTGATGTAGGTGACAATTGACATCAGGACCAAAATGCATATAAAGATTGGGCTGAAATCACTATGACCAGGTAATAACATACCAGCCATGACACTGCTGCTTCAAAGGCACTATGCACAATTGCTGTCAAACACTGGGAGACGGCAGGAACGAGACTCGGAGTTTTCAGATATTCGAAGACGCAACTGAAGCTAGAGGCAGAAACACTTGAGCCACCATTGAGTATACCCCCATTGCTACTAAAACGTATGATATCCAAAAAGGTGACTGCAAGAAGATAGGTAGCCTTCACTCCTGAAGAATTTGACCCCCCAAAAAAAAAAAAAAAGGGAAAGAACCATTTCACTCATGATACGAAACATAGGATATCAACAGCTTCGCTAAATATTTAAAGCTACAAATTTTCATAAATTCACAAAAGGAAACTTCTAAATATCTAAGCCAGACATATCAAAGTCCATCTAGCAGATAGAATGGAGAATAACTCCATGTCTATTTGACCTGAGATAGTGTTCATTGCTGCAACGTCAACTCGACCACCTAAGGCTGTTGAAAGAGCAGTTTTCTGGGTTAGAGCTACTTTTTGGTTCTCATTTCTTCGACAACTACCATGACTATGAAGCGCATTGAGCTCTCATTCGTCTTCAAGCCATTTTACAGAGCTGACGACCTACAAAGAGCAGGTACTCAATCAGTTAAAACTAAATAACAGACCACATCTGCACTAGGATCGAAATCCAAACATATTTCCGAAACAGCAGGAAGAAGAGGCCCTAAAATGTCTGCACCACTCCTAGAAGAAAACGAAGCACGTGATTATTAATCCAATAATGTTCAATAGAAAATTCTTTTAATATAGAGAAAGGTTTACTGGATAACTTATTATACTAAGCTTTTAAGACAGCTAAAGAGCCAAAGATGTTTGATATAAATTCAAGGTTGACACCTTGAACACAACACATTGCCATCCAGTCCCTAATGCAATAATTAGCCGTTGCTGGACACATATACTGTTTCCAGCAGATTTCTCATGATTTGCACAGAAAATCTGGAGTTTCGGTAATCAGAACTGTAATGGGAGAGGAGAGTGATAAGAGTGATCTCAATCTTATCAGACAGGTACTCCCAATATTAACTAATACCAGAAAAAGTAAACCAAAAGAGTAATAAGAAGCGAAAAGGACATCAAATCTATGTTTCTTATAGTTGAGTCAAGGATTGTCTATTTTTGTTTTCTCTGTTTCTCTGTTTAATATATAACAAAAAGAAAAAAACCGTGGCCCTAACGCTTTCCTGTCTCTCTCTCTGTCTCGACCTCGTCTTGTCCTTGCTTTCAATCATCGTGGTGACAATCGATTGTTGTTCTTCTCTTCATTTGATCAAAGTTCTTATCTTTCATCATCATCGTCAATGGTAGCCGCAAAAAACGACACTTTGACGATGCCAAAAGTCAGTTATAGAGATTGCATCGTCCAGAGAAATTCAGTTCGTGGCTTCGTCTGTTGTTCCATCCGGACTCGGTTCGTGGTATGTAATCCAACCACAAGACAAGTCATAAGCTTACCGGGTGAGAGCTTTGAACATGAATGTTATATGTACTTGGGATATGACCCAAGCAATGATCAATACAAGGTATTGCGCCTGGAGATGAAGATGGGTTCTGAGAGAGCTATTGTACACAGTGTATGCACCTTGGGAGGTCGACTATCTTCTTACTCATGGAGGCGCATCAAAAGCAGTATCCTTTATTATAATTGTAGTTATAATGGAGTATGTATTGATGGGGTTGTGTATTACGATGCTAGCTTGAAACCATGGTCTAAATGTAAGACAGTGAGTAGTTTTGATGTTGGGTCCGAGCAGCTACGTCTCATTAGAACACCTGAAAATTTTCGAGGTATCCTAACAAACTACCTAGGGAAGTTAGCTGCGTATGATTCCTCCTCTAACTGTTTTATTTTGTGGGTTCTTGATGATGTTAAGAATCAAATTTGGTCAAAACGGGCTTGTGTATTTTCTTCTATTACCCATTCATTGTTATGGAATTTGCACCTGCACTTTGCGGGGATGACTACTGCTGGGGAGATCGTCTATGCTCCACTGTGGTTTTCCAGTCCTTTCGAGCTTTTCTGTTGCGATGTAGAGAAGAAGGTGGAAAGAAGAGTTAGAGTTGAAGGACTCGTAGGTGATATTTATGATGTGGTTAGCTCTTGTACTAATGAAAGTCGTACTTATGCCTCTGTCTCATGTTGCTATGTAGACAATATTATCTATTTGTAGTTTAATTAAATGATTGTTCGATTTCAGTCTTCTTCTTCTTCTTCTTCTTCTTCTTCTTTTTGCCTTATATTAATTTACATTATGTGTACCAAAAGTTGATGAATTTTGTTTAGTTCATCAAGCAATAGACTTTTGCGGAAACAGAACCATAACTGAGGGAACTGGGCAGTGGGCACTCTCTCCTTGTGTTGATACTGGAGATTTTGGAACGGTTTCCGGACTTTCTGTGCTCTCCCATTTAACGGCACTATAGCAAAATTGTGCACAGTTTTGCAGCTCATCTGAAAATGACTCAGGTTACACCAAGCACGCACAAAGGCCATGGCCTTGACGACATCTCTGGAAAATTATCATCCTCAATAGTATTGACGGAGGTGTTTGGAACACAAACATTCTGGTACTGTCACACAAAAGCTTAATCTGTTGATCACATTTTTCTTTGAAAGTCTGTTGCATGTCATGTGGACAATTGACTCACAGTGCATGTATCTCTCATTTTATACCCTCAATGCCAAGGAATGAATGGTTTGGTACATTAATTCTCCAAATTCCACAATAAACTTTACTATTCGAGTACCCAGAAGAAAGTTTGTACTGGTCGTCTTGTCTTCCTTAATACACACCATTTGTGAATTTATTGGTCTGCGTTGCTCTGGTTCTTGGTTCTGCTTTTGATTTTCGCTTGGGATGATTTCTCTCTACAATCTGTCTCACTGTGACTGCATGTCTCTTTTGTCTGCGGATTTCTGGGAAGCTGTTTTCTGCTTGACTCAGGGCAAACACTAAGAGAAGTGTTGCAACAGTAAGTGGAAATGGGAACAAGGCTTCCGAGTATTTGTGAGGTTGGTTCTAAGGACACTCGGGGGAAAGGTGTAGACTTTTCATGCATGTACCGGGGTGTCTGGTAAGAATATTGCTATTCTCTTCAACAATGCAAGGTCAGATGAATATTTGCAGGCCTTGTGCTTCAGGGTGGTTCAGGGGCACTCGATACGTGTATGAAACTTATTTCCACATAAGCACTATAATGCTTTCTTTTTCTTTTTCTTTCTTTTCTCTTTTAAGGCTGTTTAGATTTGGGTTTAGCTTGGACATCTTTCATTTGGACGACCATTTTTAGGAACTATCTTGTTCGGTTTAGTGGTTGTGTTTCATATATAGAGTTTTTGTTCTGGTGGCCAGTGATAATCATTCTTGAAGTCACTTTGATTGTTTATATACACTCAAATGGATTTTGTTGACCGAGAAACACGAATGAAAAGCCATGATTCATTTCAGTCTTAGCTTTGGATATGAAACCCAAGAGAATCATTCTTTGATGGGGTTACCTACTGCTTCAATAATTTGATTATTTTCAGAACCTATAATCTTGTTATTGTCTGAAACAGGCTGCAATGGAGAAGTTGCAGAAGAGATTTACGAGAGCCAACTAAACTTTTGCTGCCCCAAGAACAATGAGAAAGAAATCAAGAAGCAAATGAATGGATTTTTTTTTTTGGTGCAAAAAACAAAATTCATGGCTCTGGAGAGGAGCAAAAGATCCTGAGCTTTAGGGAGTTGACATACTAAGGTTTTCAAATCTTAATTACTAGGATTTTGTAGCATACAAGAGCTTACCGCAAGAGATATCAGTTAAATACAATACGTATGTTATCTACTATAGCTATTTACTCATTTTTACATTTAAAAAGAAAATAAAAGCAATTCCTCGAGTTAGATCTGCAATGGAGACAGAAGCAGAAGCACTTAGATGGGCAATATACATTGTGCATAGATTCCACTTTGCAGGTTTGGATCAGCCGATGTCCCGGGAATTCCTCTGATTTCTAGCTCCGGAGTTGAGTTATCTGAGCTTTTACCAAAGAGTCCTGAGTAACTTCCGAGAGATGAACTTGCAGAGCAAGTTATGTCCTTGTACGTGTGATGAAACTGCAGACTCGGGTCTTCTCCTTTACAGCTGTTGCTCCATCTCCATTCCAAAATCTAGATCTATTACGTTCGGCAATTGCTACAGAAAAACGTGTAGGCTTTATTTTATACGTATCCAAACAACTCTAATGTCCAAAACTGATGATTCTCTTGCCTGATTTTGACATTTTGGGGACATAAGTTGTTGCTGCAGATGTTGCAGCATGTTCTGCTGTAAATTGCAATAAGATGCATAAGTTTTGGTAAAATGAAACCATAACTAATATATATATATATATCCTTTGGGAGATGGATTATACCTTATGAGCACAGATTTGATACAAAGACTGTCTTATTGAATTTTCCAGTTGCCGATAGTGAGCTTTTTTGAGGCTCGCACAATTACCCAATGTGCTCGATACCACAATCTAATGGTATGCACTTATGGATCGAATCCACAGGGAAATAAGAATAACGCACTAAGAATACAAGACACTATCTAATCTTAAGCGAATATTGATATTTGGTTTTTATCGAACAAGTTGAAATATTAAAAAAACAGAGAAATGGAAAAGTTCTAAAATATAAAAGCGTTCTAAATTAAAACTGGAAACTAATTCATTCAAATAAACCAAGCACAATTCAAATTCAGCAAACAAGAAGATAAACGAACCAAAACGATCAACAAGAAAACCTTAAACGTTTAATATCCAATTTAAACAAACGAATCATCGGGTAAGACTAACGACTCGGGTGATTCCTAATCTATTTTAGATGCTCAAACATTCAATCAATTGTCTTCTTAGACCTTAGATTACTACTAAAGATTAACCTACTTCCGTGGTATTAATCCCTTTGTTAGTCATCAACCGTCATAAACTCTCGTTCGCGATTCTATGACTAACAAGCAATGAACACAAGTCTAAATAGCCACAATTCACCTTAGACATCAAATCTCGTTGGCTAAGATGTGAAAAGCACTTATTAAATTCGTTCAAGAATTTCATTGAACACCTTCCGGGCATGAAATTCCCTAAGTTCTAAATTAACTTGATCAAAGCTAATCTAGCATTGAGAACACTTAATAAGAAAGGATTTCAGCTAGCTCTTAACATCTTGAACAAACCTAGAATCACCTTAATCTGCCTTACCCAAGAACCCTAAAATAACTACTCACACATGCTTAAGAAATCAAGAACAAGAATAATACAAGACATAATTAAAGGTGAATGAAGAAAGAGTTTAAGAAAGCTTCTCTAAATTGCATCCAAGGTTGAAATCCACATGAACAAGATGAAGAACAAGAGGAAAAATGAGTGAAAAAGTCTATGATGGGTTTTATTAGAACATAGAGGGGTATTTATACTAAAATGTCTTTTTGTCATGGGTAGCCATTCTATCGGTCGGTTTCTATCGGTCATATGACCGATAGAAACTTCACCAGAGAGTTTTCATACTCGGATGCATCTTCTTTCGCGGCAGAGTTGATACGTGTCCACTAAATCAGCTCTAACTCCTTCAATACAACCCAAAATGAGTTGAAACCACTCTCATTGGAAAGCTAACTCTATTTCATACAACTTTTATGAATAGCTCCAAAGCTAAATCCAAAGGGAAGGCTTCCATCCGAGTCGATCTTCCAGACACATATTCTTGATTCTTGATCTTTGATTTTATCGGCCACTTTATATCGGTCATATGACCGATAAAATGGCTTGGCAGGAGCAAAATCTTGGAAACTTCATTTTATGATTCTATTGGTCACTTATATCGGTCAAGTGGCCGATAGAATTCATTTTCAGTCTTTT
This sequence comes from Eutrema heterophyllum, assembly GCA_002933915.1. Taxonomy (NCBI): domain Eukaryota; kingdom Viridiplantae; phylum Streptophyta; class Magnoliopsida; order Brassicales; family Brassicaceae; genus Eutrema; species Eutrema heterophyllum. Next base: position 592,148 of record PKMM01056681.1, read on the forward strand.
CTTCATGTTTTCCTTGTCTTTTTTGCCTCATTGACCTTCCATGATTGGTCTCCACACTCCTCAACTCCAAGAACACCTGAAAATGGCTAAAAGAAGCCAAAAGGAATGCAAAAGACTCTCTAGGACTTTTAAAATGCAAATGCATGAATATGAGACACAAATGCATGAAAACATCTCAAAACTATACAAGATGAGATTGAAACACATGAAAACAAAGTTTTAAAAACATGTAAAATATGGTGTTATCAACTCCCCCGGACTTGTCATTTGCTTGCCCTCAAGCAAACTAAGAAAAAGAAACCAAGTGGAGAGGTTAGAAGGCGGTGACTCATATCCAAAAGAAAACACGCAAAACTTTCAACTCATTGTCCTTAGGTAAAAGTATCATAATGCACAAATCGCTCTTACTCTAGCGAACTTCTCCATATTCATCGCAACTTGAATCTTTTACTCTAATGCCTAAGAGTTTAGAATCCACACGCATTCCTATCAACCAACTCTTTGACATTCATTAGTTTTGGTATAAGCGCTGTCTCGCAAAGGGAATCTCAATCATTCTCAATCGGTTTTGGACGAAAAGGTTTGAAATTGTAATGTAAGAAGTTTCAATTTTCGTGTGGCTTACTCTCAAGAAATCGTAATGTATAACAATATGAAAAAACAGGGAAGGAATGGAACAAAGATGCAATCAAAGAGTACCTTCCATCCTATCCTAGCTTTCTAATTCTCCCTTTCATCATCATGTCTCACACCTCTCATTTCTCAAGGTAATTTCCAAGCCCTTTTTAGCTAGATATTTGTATTGCACCCCGAGCCTCATTTTCTTTCCTTCTCTTTTTGTGAAATTGTAATCTAGGAAAACTCTCTAAACTCATATTATTATGTTTTCTCTGCATTTTCCACTTCTATTCTAGTTCTTCTTTGATACCAAGTGGATCTAGAAAATTTTCTTTCTTTATTATCTAAGAGCTAGCATTTTTCTTTGTTTGTTTCTTTCCTAGAATACCTCCCTTCCTTTTCCAAACTTAGGCTCTTTTCTTAAGCCTTAATCTCGACATTCCCCTTATTCACTCACATTCACCAAAGCCCTATCCATTCTATAAATCAAACACCCAAGTCACAAGTCTAAGGAAGATAAGCTTTGTTGTTCTTTTCTCTTACAAGAGTTTTATAATTGTGTGCATTTTCAAGAAAAAGGTATCACTCAACAAATAACAAGGGTTTGAAATAAATGGCTTAGGTGATAGGTAGGAAACCATCCTATACATGAGAATGGCCATCCGGGTTAGCAAAAAGACGGTAAATCGTGAAAAACGAATAAGAAAACCCGGATGTGTCTATGGTGACCATGAAAACATATTTTGAACCCCTAAGCGAGAGAATTAATGTTCAAATTAAGTTCAAATTGCTAGAGTTGGAATCAATTCACAGCAAGCTTCAACCAAATCAAAGACATGCAAGCCAAGAGATCAAAGCATGGATTTTCCAATTTTTCAAAGCGATTCATGCATCATAATACGATTATCAAGGGCAATGCTTTCAAAGTTCACGAGTTTCTTTACAAGGAAGGTTAAATCATCGAACTCTATGCATATGCAAGGCAAGTCCTAAATGCTTCTAGACTCAATCCTAAAATGAAAACATGGATGCAAACTACATGAATCTTTTTGGATTTTTTCAAAATTTTCGATTTTTTGTGTTTTTCTATACAATAGAATATGTATAATGCAAGACTCAAAAATATAAAATAAGAAAAAGAAAACAATTAAAAGACAAAGACCTCTCCTCCGAACTTAAATCACACCGTCTCAGTGTGAATTGAGCCAAAGAGAGAGTAAAACAAACACAAACAAAAAAAAACGAAATGGTATATACAAAAGGAAAATTTAGTGGTACCTTGGAGTAGGAAATGTGTGGAGGGCTTTTGGAATGAATGTCTTTTGTGCTCAGCCATGAATTGATCATTTAGCAACCTTCACCTTCCCAAGACCTAAAACACAAAAAAACAAAACACACAAAACAAATTTCAGAATAAAATCAAACCAAACTTATATACATATATAAAGGATATCACGGGATTGCCTCCCAACTGCACTTGTTTTATGTCTCTTAGCTTGACATTCTCTTGAGTCCTTAGTGAGGTTTGGAGGGGAATCCACCTTCAAGGCATGGTCCTCTATCGAGTGGTTTGATCTTGGGATCTTTGGTGGTTGAGGTCCTTGAAGATCCATTCGTCTCAAGTATGAGAACTTTCTTCAACATCTCCTCAACTCCCTCTAGTCCTTTCTCCTTCATTTCCGGTGTGAGAATCGCTTTCACCATATGAAAGGGTCTAGATTTGCCCTTGCTCTTCACCTTGTACTCAATCTTCCCATTGGCATATCTCAATGGCATCAAGGTGAGAGTAGAGGATGGTTGATGCTCATAATGTAGATCTTGGACTTCCTTGGGCTTTTTCTTTTTCCTTCTTGGTAGCTTCACCTTTGGATCTTCAATATTTGGTTCTTTGAATAGGAGATTCAAGCAATCTCCATTCAATGCTAGGGCTTCTTCAACATTACCATAACCCAAAGCTTTCTCTTCATGAGAATCTTTCATCTTTTCACAAGCTCTTGGGGTGAAGCCCAATCCAAAGCCAAGCCCACATAATCAACTTTTTTAACTTGCACTCCGTCATCCTTATAAGCAATGGTACCACAAAGCTCGGTGGAGGAAAACATGATGGAATAAAAAACTTTGTCGTTCACGTTCTTGAGCACAACCCTCTTCTTTTGGAAGTCCATGCTTGCACCGGTAGTATTGAGGAAATGAGTCCCAAGAAGAAGATGGAGTTTGCTTGTTTGCTTCATCTTTATAACTATAAAGTCGGTTGGAATGAGACAACCTCCGATCTTGAGAGGATAATCTTCAATAAGGCCAAGTAGTCGTTTTGAAGAAGAATCACCAAACGTGATGGATGATGGGTAATGCTTCATGCTCTTGATTCCAAGATTCTTCATCATCTCAAGTGACATCACATTCACGCTTGATCCTGAATCGCATAAGGCGTCATCAATCTTTTGTTCACCAAGAGAGCAAGAGATGGCAAATTTACCCAGATTTCCAAACTTGGGAATAGATTTGGGCTCACATGGAGGAAGCTCAATGCTAGGGAATCCTTTCCTCTCCATCTTTTTCAAAATGTTTTGCTCCTCTTTAGGACTTCCCTCAAATACCAGATTGCTCTTCTCCACTTGTCTTCATTGGGATCCTTGATAAATTCTTCTATTGCCATTTCATCTGCATCCTTTGTGCTCTCCTCTTCTTCAAATTGGTAGCAGCTACCAAACTCTCAACATTATCACCATGGAGAAGTCTAGACCCCCTTCCCTCAACATCGTTGGGGCCATGGACCAGTCTCTCAATTTCTCTTATAGTTTCTTCATTCTCATCACTAGAGAGGATGACATTGCAAAACTCCTTGGGGTTAGCCTCGGATTAACCCGGTAACACTCCACTTGGGCTCTTGGAATTTGAAGCGACACTCAATGGTCGATTTTAGTAAGTTGTGATGAACTAAAACGCAGGACGCGGATTATTATCTAGTATGTAGTAAGTTGTGATGAACTAAAACACTCAATTGTCGATTTTCATGCTGCTCAAGGAAATTATAAGGTTGATTTCTTCCCATGAACCGGAATGGTTTGGTTTTGACCTTTTTTCTTTTTCGGTTTGTGCCTCCAATTACTATTGTAATTCTTATAACTGAACTCTTTTTTTCAAAGGAATGATATATAAAAATATTTTCATTAAAGAAACGAAAACACTCCATTCCGAAAGGATTTTTTTTTTTTGTTGATTCTTTTAAAATGTACATATTTATTTTAGAAATGATGAAAATCAAATCATCAATATCAAATTGATTAACGTTAAAATATATTTTATCAAATTGATTAAATTTTGATGGGAATATACGATTTTTTTTTTTTATACAGTTTCAAGTGTTTTCCTTAAAAATTCCCTTTGATTTAGTCAAAAGATGCCAACAAAATAATAAAGAATTTAAAGTTTACTGATAGAAAGATAGGAGTGATTTGCGGAGTATTTGACTTTTTTCTTTTAATCAGGTGGTGAGAAAACTTTGACCACTAAAAAAAGCACTATAATTCTTTAATTACCTAAATAATCTTAATTTATTTATGGATTTAATATTCGTTTCATTTAAATTGATTTACTTCCTTTTTAATTCCACCAAAACTTCTCCTCCGTACATTCCCTAAGTTTCTCCGTACACACACACACATTTTGTTACCATATAAGCACTAATCTCTCCTCCTTTTATCATTTGATCATTCCCTTCTTCTTCTTCTTCTTTTTCTTCTTCTTCAACCATATACATAAACAAACACATATAAAGATGATATGCGAGGAGGCATATCATCAGCAACCACAAGGACAGATCAAGGAACAAATGATGACGATGATGATGATGGATCAACATAATAATCATCAACGGAAGAAATCACCATTATCGTCGTCATCATCACCATCGTCATCACCATCATCATCACCTAAATCACCATCCTTCAATAACATTATTAACAATGAGGACGAGAGGCTAGACATTGTGAATTTGAGTGGGATGGCATTAGAGTCTCTCCCTAATCCTTCACTCAATTTAGCTCAAATATGCAAGCTTGATCTCTCCAACAATCATCTCCAGGTTCATTTCCACACACACATATATTTATACACATTCTGAGACATTTCTCTTGCATGATTCTATACATATCATAAGCATGTACCTGCACACACTAATGCTAATTTGTCTATTTGGATAATATGTAATTGTGACACAGACCATACCAGAATCACTAACAGCGAGACTACTCAACTTGATAGCATTAGATGTTCACTCGAATCAGATCAAAGCTCTTCCAAACTCCATTGGTTGTCTCTCCAAGCTCAAGTCCCTCAACGTCTCCGGCAATTTTCTTGTTTCCCTCCCCAAATCTATCCAACATTGCAGGTTTCACCCCCATAACTTTCACAACACCCCAACCAAAACCATAAACATGTATTCAAACAATTTACATGATTCCCTTTTTGTGGTTTTCTCAGGTCTCTGGAAGAGCTTAACGCAAATTTCAACAAACTCATCAGATTACCAGACTCAATTGGATTTGAACTCACCAATCTAAGGAAGCTCTCCATCAACTCCAACAAGCTCATTAGCCTCCCAGTTTCCATTACTCACCTAACCTCTCTCCGTGTCCTCGACGCCCGTCTTAACTGCCTCATGATTCTACCGGATGATCTCGAGAACCTCATCAACCTCGAGATCCTCAATGTCAGCCAGAACTTCCAGTATCTCTCCACCCTCCCAGCTTCTATTGGCCTCCTAATGAACCTCATCGAGCTCGATGTTAGCTACAACAAGATCACCGTCTTGCCTGAGTCCATTGGCTGCATGAGACGGTTGAGGAAGCTGAGTGTTGAAGGAAACCCGCTCGTGTCCCCGCCCATTGAGGTGATGGAGCAGAGTTTGCAGGTGGTGAGAGAGTATCTGACCCAGAAGATGAATGGTGGCTCACCAAAGAGTCCCAGCAAGAAGAAGTCGTGGGGATTCGGTAAATTGGTGAAATATGGGACGTTCAATGGCGGATCAAGAAGCTGGAATAGGGAGGAGAGGGAAGGGTTCATCATGCCTGAATATCGTTCCATCGACAGTCTTGCTTCGCCTAGGTATTCTGGAATGTTCTCCCCACGTCGTCTCTTTTCTCCAAGAACCTATTTCAGCCGATAAAACAGACAACAACAAACAGGTTCCACATTCCTACAACCTATGCACACATCTGTAGCACCAATGCCAAAACAATCCAAATTTGTCTATCATTAAATGTAAAAAGAGTATCTAATATGTTCATCAGATTCTAGAATTCTTGTTTTTTCATTATATATGCTTGAACCAGGTCCCTGTTTCTATGCACACCAAATTTTGTTAATGAATAAAGTGTCCCTTTTAAGAAAATTATTCCTTTCTCTTCCTGTTTCTTTAGACATTAGCAAAAGAATCACGATTATAACACTGACAAACACAGTTCGAATCTGGAAGATTTAATTCTGAAGTTTTTGACAAAAATATAAGGCTAACAAACAAGGCCTCACACTCTCTTGGTGTCTCAAACTCTCAAAGTATCAACACTCAGATCGTAGCCAAAGGAAGATAATTTCACTTCCCGACTCCTAGTTCCTCTGTTACACGAATCAGCTTAAGTGTTTCACTTGTCTGAAGATTGAAATAAGACAAACGAAGCCACTTAAAAGATCTCTCCTTTTCTATCTGTAATTATATTATTCCCACAGAAAAATGCACAATGAGGCAATATGAAAACCGATTGAACGTTAACTAAGAATTTAATTCAAATCCAAAGAGAAATGCTTGAAATTTATAAATATTATACTCAAATTAAAAACGCAATCTACAGTTCCAAAACCGAGCTACTCGAAAACACTAAAAAGACCAACTTTTTTCAACTGATCGATCTTAAAACCCAAGTTCCCATTACACATTGAAGTGATCTAAAACCTAATGGAGATAACCAGGGATCTTAATTCGGATGAAGAGCATACTCATGACATAAGCGATCACAATGGAGGAGATTCCAGCAGTAGCATATGAAGCTTTAACGCTCTTGGCTCTGTTCTTATCAAGCGCCAAATCAAGCATAACGATCCCAATCCCACCGAGAACGAACATGAATCCCGAGGAGAGGCCTTCAATGATGTACTGCCCGTTAACCCGACCCGACATAAACACCACGGGTCGTACAGTCCCGGTGATTGGGTCCTGGGTCGATCCGATACCCGGAGGCTCGACTATCACGTCGTAGACGAAACCGGATACTACCAGAAAGTACGTGAGGAGAATCAAAGCGTACACGGTCATCGGAGACGGAAGCGTGAACGATGGGATCTTAAGACGGAGACGCGGTGGCCGGAGGAAGGAGAACGGGAGGATTCGAAGAAGGTGGAACATCGGATCGATCGAGGACTGATCTGAACCGTCCGATACGCCGGAGCTGGTTGCTAGGGTTTGTGAATCGGATCTCGGAGCCATTTTTGTCGGATCCTTAGAATTGGCTCTCGGATCTCTCTCTCTCTCTCTCGACTGTACTAGGAAGAGATTCAGAGTTGGGCTTGTTTGGAAACTAGGATACAACTATACCCGGTAGACGTATATAAGTTTTTAAATTTTATTTTGGAACTATATCAATATACTGGTTTCGATTTTTCCACTAAAGATACTAATTGTACAAAGAGACCCCTATAAAACTACACTATTCGATTTCCAAGAAAATTACTACACTATTTTTAATATAAAATTCAAGTTACTTTCATAATTCTCTCAAGTTTAACTAGAAAAAAGAATTAAAATCTAAAACATATCTAAACAAGGAAAAGAAGTTGAATCTTTGATTTTAGGATTAAGAACTTAGGCGGTAGAGGTTAAGATCAAAGTTTAAATTGAGACCATTGGTGTTAATTTAAAAGCATCTAGACACAATGTCACATTGTTTAATTTCGATACAAAATGAGGCTGTTTTCGTAATATTCCTCTTTTAAAATTCTTACTTCGCACGTTCTGCCGTTTCAAGAATTGATATTAAACGACAGGTAGTTCTCGTCTAGATAACAAATCCGGCAAGACTTGATTGTTTTAACTTTTTAAGTTTTAATTTAAACGAAACTTATCTATCTCCGTCATCTTCCGCATTAATTCAAAAGAGTTTGATTCCGATCGTTTTCCGGTGGAGATGGCTTACGTCAACCCATCGTTCCTAATGATTGGGACTTCGTACACCGTCAGTTAACGATCGCCGGTGAAGGAAATCTCACTCGCGGTGGCTCTCCTCGTGGCGGTGATTGAGGCCACGGTACGATTTCTTATTTAATTCTCGCTCGCACGATTCACTATTGTCACTAGCAGACATTTTTGTTTTTATAATCAAAAGTAGCTTGGATTGAGATAATTTGGTTTATGGACTGTGCAAATGAACAGAGCCCAACTGTTATATACAGATGTGTGTAAAATATCTTTAGAGAGTGAAGACAAAAGCTTGTTGGAAAAAACTAAAAAGACACGAAAGATACGGAGGTCCATGTGATATAAGTCGCCAAATTCATATAATTAACCAACACAACAAAAATATCGGTGAGAGACCAGCACTTTCATTGATCCTCTTCGCTAATGTCATAATCAACGTCGCAATTACATTTTGGTGTGTTATCTTGAATTCTTCTAATCTGTATTTTGCTTTGATCTTCTGCAAATTTATAAAGACAATCTTTTCCAAAATGGGTTTGCGTGAATTTTTCTATTTTATTGGATAATTATGAATCGAATTCATAGGAAGCCCAGAAACTGAGATCAAGTTCTTGACAAGAGGCCAAAGACATCACGTGTCTGTCTCTGTCAAAGCCAAGCCACTGGCATGTGTGTGAATACAGTTGCGTATTCAATTCATCTTTTTATAAGTGAATTTTACTTAGTACATCTTACAGTACAGAAGATGTTTTGCACAGAATATTCGTTTATGGATAATATTGTTATTATATACCTCAACTTTGTTTCAACCCCCTCAAGTGGCTCAACGTTGTCATTTAGCTATAGCGGAAACTAATCTGATGGTTATCATCACAAACTGGAAACCCAAATTTTCCAGGGGCTGCTCTTAAATTTAATGGAGAAAAAGACATAAAACAGCTTTCATCTCTTCTTGGTAATAAACCCGACAAAGATTTCTTGCCTAAAGGGTCATTATTAGTTATAAATAAGTTGTCATCTTTTAATCTCGTCCTCCGCTTTTCCAGTTTTCTCTTTTGTATATTTCTGTTTTCTTACTCAACTTTTGCTTCAGGCTTCGTCTCTTTGCAGTTTTGAGGTGGTTGTGGAAGACGAAAGAGCCCAGGAGGAAGATATATATAAACATGAAGATGTCAAAGGCAAGTGACGGCAGCAGAGAAGTCAGGGAACCATTGGTGCAAAAGGATATGGCTGAATCGAAACCGGAGCAGCCGTGGATGGTTTATCTGAGCACATTTGTTGCAGTTTGTGGTTCTTTTGCGTTTGGTTCTTGTGTAAGTTAATTTCGGATCCATATAAAGTCACCAGCTTTGTTAGACCATTTACCTGGAAAAAGGAGACTCTGATTCTGTTCCTAAAAATGCTTCTTTGATATTGAAAATGGGTTTTGATGCAGGCGGGATACTCCTCACCTGCTCAGGCTGCAATTAGGAATGATATTTCTCTGAGTATAGCTGAGGTAAACATAATCCTTCAAGGAAAGAAATACATTTAATTGATCATCCCATTGCCATTGAAGGTTGCTTACCACTACCTCGGATTCTGCAGTTTTCACTCTTCGGCTCTTTACTGACTTTTGGTGCAATGATTGGCGCTATCACAAGCGGGCCTATAGCTGATTTAATTGGAAGAAAAGGGGTTAGGAAAAATTCTAAACTTTCCATCTGAGTTGGCTTTGTGAGACTATGACTTCTTACTTCTTGTGGTTTCTATCCAGGCGATGAGAGTTTCTTCTGCGTTTTGTGTCGCCGGGTGGCTAGCAATCTTCTTTGCCAAGGTCTTACTCAGGATCCCAAACCAAAATGACTATGCTTGTCTCAAAATTTTGCCTAATGTATCTCTCTTTGTGTTAAATGGTGTCCTAATCAAAGGGAGTAGTGGCTCTGGATCTCGGAAGACTGGCAACGGGATACGGAATGGGAGCATTCTCCTATGTGGTGAGCCCATCGACTTCATTTATTCTCGGTTCAACATCTCCCAATCCAGGTATACAGAGTAACACTCTGTGAATGATTTGTTGATTGTAGGTACCAATCTTTATAGCAGAAATTGCACCTAAAACCTTCCGAGGGGCTCTAACCACACTAAATCAGGTAAAGAGCACCGTGACGATCTTTTGTCTCCCCAATTGTGTTAGAGAATTCTGAATCGAAGTTTCCCTCTTGTGCCACAGATTCTGATCTGCACCGGAGTGTCGGTTTCCTTCATTATAGGCACAGTAGTGACGTGGAGAGTCTTAGCACTAATAGGTTAGGAATCTACGTACTCTAAATACGACTCCAATGAAGTCAGAATCATTTGTTATCTGAGATGTTACCTTGGCTTCAGGAATCATCCCATGCGCTGTCTCCTTTCTTGGCCTCTTTTGTATCCCTGAGTCTCCAAGATGGCTGGTAAGACCAAGAAGAAGCACCATGGAAGCTCATGTATGCTTTCTTGGGAATTTAATGGTACATGTGTTTGTAGGCAAAGATGGGGCGTGATACAGAGTTTGAAGCTGCACTGAGGAAGCTCCGTGGGAAGAAGGCTGATATATCACAGGAGGCAGCAGAGATTCAGGTTTTGAATCTTGCGTTTTTTCTTCTGAATCAAGAAACCATCTCTTGATCTGAAAACATATCTCTATCATTCTTGACAGGATTATATTGAAACTCTGGAAAGGCTTCCGAAAGCCAAGATGCTGGACTTGTTTCAGAGGAGATACATACGCTCTGTTCTTGTAACATCATAATAAACAACGTTCTTGCAAACCCAATTTCCCTTTTTCGCCACGCTGCATATGTAACCAATTGCATGCCTTTGTTGGAGCAGATAGCATTCGGGTTGATGGTGTTTCAGCAGTTTGGAGGAATCAACGGGATCTGTTTCTACACAAGCTCTATATTTGAGCAAGCAGGTTCTTAACATAGAGATTCTTGAATTATACTATACACCTTCACTTGTATCTTAATCTGCCATCTTTGTGTCAGGTTTCCCCACAAGACTTGGGATGATAATATATGCTGTTCTTCAGGTTCAACCTTATTTATCTACGAATACGAGTCCAGTGTCGTAGAATGCATGTATTCTTAAACTCTCTCTTTTGTTTTGTTCACAACCAGGTGGTAATCACTGCGCTTAACGCACCAATAGTTGACAGAGCCGGAAGAAAGCCATTGCTATTGGTAAAAAACAAAAACAAAAAGAGTCTTGAAAAGATTTAGGCAGGATTATTATAAGTAACTCGAAGGAGTTGTGTGTGGCAGGTTTCTGCAACAGGGTTAGTGATAGGCTGTTTGATCGTAGCAGTCTCATTCTATCTCAAGGTTCATGACATGGCACACGAAGCAGTCCCAGTCCTAGCTGTTGTTGGTATAATGGTAAGTAATTGATTTTTTGAAGTAATTTCACCAAACCCAATAGATTTGTTAAGATCATATATTGGTGAGAGCAGGTGTACATAGGATCGTTCTCAGCAGGAATGGGAGCAATGCCGTGGGTCGTCATGTCTGAGGTAGATAATGCCCATCCTTAGCAAGAAAATTACTTGAGAGGGACGAGTTACTTACCGAACAGATTCGAACTTGCAGATATTTCCCATAAACATAAAAGGAGTAGCAGGAGGCATGGCGACGCTGGTGAACTGGTTTGGAGCGTGGGCCGTTTCTTACACTTTCAACTTCCTCATGTCCTGGAGCTCTTATGGTAACTATATATGCTATATCATTCACTTCGTTTTCTGAAATTTCCCCGGGAAATCGTTAAAATGGATTAACAAATGGTGCAGGCACTTTCATCATTTACGCGGTGATAAACGCGCTGGCCATAGTCTTTGTCATTGCAGTGGTGCCTGAAACCAAAGGGAAGACATTGGAGCAGATCCAAGCTTTGGTCAATCCGTAGTTGAACAGATTTTTATTTTTCCTAGATATTCGATTCCTATGTTCGTTCGAGACATTAAGTATCAATCTTGAATCTCTTTGCTTTTAAGATTCTTTACTAAACTATGATCAATCTCTCTATTTTTTCCATGTTTTCTTTTTATACAGGAAACATTCTCTCTTTCCATTTCATTTCTTTGTAAGCCATATTTCAATCTCTTTCGCAGGTTTCTATTTTCAAGACACCCAGTCTTCATTTTGATGCCTCTTCTTTTTCGCTTTCCATTTCAATTGAAACTAGTTAGTTAGACTGATCTTCTCTGCTTGCCAGAAACTCCTCATTGTCCACTGCTATGTGAAACAAAGAAAATGCATCAGATTCTTATTATAGTAAATTAGAGTAAGTTAAATCGTTTCTATGTGACGGGTTCTTGGCTTCTATCTCAAATGATTATCAAAAACTCATTAGTTTAGTTTATTGACTGATTGTTGGTGGTGAAACAGGGGTTTTCTTCATCGTCCTTGGGTGTCTGATCTGTTCATCCCCAGGTTTTACTATACACGGATTGTGTACTACACTTACTAAGGATACAAAGGCTTCTCCTTCTCAATTCTCAAACATACCATCCGTTTAAGATTGATGAATCTTGGTCTCTTCTCTCTTGCTCAATGTATAGGTTGTTTCTGAGGAGAGGTTTTATATATATACTACCCGCATATGCGGATTTGTAATT